>JAFMOC010000120.1:770000-847580 GCA_019802505.1 Corydoras sp. C115
GTTCTTCCATTTAATTGGACACGTTCCAGGTTTTCCAGATCTGCAGTTTGGCGCCACCTGTGAGAGATTAACATTTGTCAACGTTCTAACTGGTTCTTTTTGTTCTGTAATCTTTGCGTTTGTTTAGTTTTCCTTAATAAATTATTTAAAGCACAAGCTGACCGGTTCATCTTAACCCAATAACTTACAAGTTTAAAGCAGCCAATGAAAATAAAGAACATAAAGTTCAACCTCCTTCAATAACAGCACGGTGTGTACAGTATAATACATCAGCAGTGTATCAGTCAGTAGCTTAGAGTCTCTTATAATATTATTATTAATTTTGTGAATATGGCGTTTTGAAGGCACGGTGTTCATACATCGCAGTAAGCAGTGTAAGCACCCACCTGCGTTCTATGTTCTATGATGGAGAACACACCACCTGAATAAGTGCATGCTGTCTGAAGCGAATTCCAGGCTCTGGTTAATCAGGTAGATTCAAGTTGCTATGCAGATCCGAGTTTCCGCTCACGTGGCATTCTCCTCGTCCTCTTGCGAGTCGCCGGTTCCTGTTCCGAATTCAAACACTCGTGTTAATCTCGGTTTTCAAGATATTTTTTTTTGCGTAACACGTTTGCAGGCGTAGAGAGAATCTTTAACACTTTTAAAGAGAAACCCTAAAGCCTGTCTAATTCCATTGCGGAGCATCATTAGCTACCTCTGAAGTCGTGAGGTGTGTCCACAATAGCCATATTTCATTTTCGGGAACCCTGACCCTTCCTCTGCTTTGATTTTTGGAGACCAATGTTACATAAGCGCTCCGTGAAGACACTTGTAGACGCATTCCATGGATAGCTGGGGAGCTTGCGATCTCTTTTTTTTTTATTTGTGTACTCAGCATTGTTCCTCAGAGCTGGGAACGTGCGCTGCACCTTCAGGCGACGGCCTGTTTTTCGGTGGTCATTGTTTTCTAGCATTCCTGCACTGAACGTCCCAGTTGCCTCCCCTCTGTGGTTATTAGGACATTGTTGCCTTCATGTTGCACGAACGTTTCTCAGCTCTGTGCGGCGTTTTTATGTCTGAACACATCGTAGTCCACTTGCCATCAGTATTATGTTAGGACGAGAAGTCGCTGATTTAAGGCAGAGCTGGGGAATTCATTCGAACTAAAAGGCTGAACCTAAATCAAAATAAAAACGATTTGAGATTTACTATTTAAAGCCTAATAGCTTACATAAATAAAGCCAATAAAAATAGAGAACAAAGTTCAACCAGTTACAATAACACCGCAGTATGTATAACAAATCAGCAGCACATCAATCAAGCTTACAGTCTGTTATATTATTATTATTATTATTATTAAGCTTATAAATCAGATCCAGCGATTCATTCGTCTCTTGGTGGCTGTTTATTAGTTATATGAACGTGATGTTTTAATGTCACGGTGTTCATACATCGCCGTAAGCACCCACCTGCGTTCTATGATGGAGAACACACCACCAGAACGAATGTAACGTAATTCGAAATCAAAGCGATGCCATTTGTTCTGCACGCTGGCCGTAAATTGCAGACAACAACATCTGCAATGCTTTCATTCGTTATGTTTGTTGTGCTTTAAAAGTCAAATGTAATGTTTAAAGAAAATAATATAATATAATAATTTGACCTCAGCCAGGGAGCGCCAAAGGGCCATACAAGCCCCAGGTCAGATTGAAGGGGATTTAGACTTGATGAGCAGAACTGGCGTATAGAAATGAAATTAAAGCCAAAAATATGCAAATTAATTACAACTTTGTTAAATGCACTTGTTAAAGTCCGTTGAGGAATTAAAGCATGTGGTGGAGGTTCTCCATCTGCCTCCCTGTGTACCCACAAAACCAAATTAAATTATTCAGTCCTTGAGTTATATATAAGGAATAATAGCAAAATAACCCCAGAGGGAGTAGCTTCATTTATTATTTTATTATTTTTGTTTATTATTATAATAATGTTCCACTTTCCCATTAAGCTGTTTTTCTGGTCAGTTCCAGGGTTCTCCGTTCTCTAACTTTAAAATGCCACTATAATTTTTTAAATAATTTTTTTTATATATATAAACACACATTTCCCAGCACAATAGTTTGTAATCCTTGGCGCGTTCGCACCTCACCGTCGCGTCACCTGACGGCCGATTTTATTTGACCCTCGTTCAGGTGAGCGCGTCGGCCGCTCTCATTGGCTGCCCGCATTTTTTATTTTATTTTTTTTTTTTTTTCAGGGGAACTTGCAAAGGCAGCTGTATCGCTCCCGTACACGTTTTTATACTTTGTGCTCGGTAAAGTAATGGCACCACGGCGACGGCCCGGGGGCCGAAACGCCTCACACACTCCTACATCGGGCTGCGAGTGGGACGGGGCGTTGCCAGAATCTGAGGGTTGCAAGTCCACGAAGGCGGGTTTCAAACTCTCATTGGAGCGACAAGAATACCTCGTTTTTTTGACCCCTAAGTGTTTTCTAAAGAGATTGCAAGCGTTGACGTCTTACCGTTTAGAAACGACTATTTATTCAATCGGCATGTATATAGGACCTGTAGTGCACAGACTGTACCAGTTACTATGACCATGTCACATAAAGCGATGGTGGAGTATTTTATGATTGTAAAGTATTGTACATGTACTGAATAGTGTTAACAGAATTATACTCTTGCTAGAACCCGCTATATTTTTGGAACAGCTTTTGAAACGTATGACGCTCCGCCGTGGACATTTTCCCAGATGGCTCATTTCACCAGCTCTGGCCTAATCCAGCTTTTATAGAGACTGCGGCGCCCGTTATAATGGGGCGCCAGTGCCAGCTGTCTGTTTGTGTAAAGATCTCTGCACTTCTCGACTTTCGGGGGAAGATGCACTGACGTGCCTACGACGACGTAAACCATGTTCAGTGTAAATACTGCGTCATGCTTCGGTTACTGACCTGTACAGCAAATATCGTGACGTCTTGGTGGAACCTGTTTAGTAATTGTTGAATAAAGATTAATGTAAACCTAATGCCATGATCTGCTTTTATGTACATGTTACCACTAGAGGGTGCTGTGGGGATGTTCAATGACCATCCAAGGCTCACTTGTGAGAGTGCAGTATGTGCTATGCAGACATTTGGCCACGAGGGATGAGGCGAGTTCCAGATTTCGATGGTACGAATATCATCTAAGACATAATTACAACTATACAAATTTTTTTTTAAATATTAACACAAATAATTAAATTGTTTTGTGAAAATCACTGTAAAAATTAAAGCACAGGTTTTTCTGAAGGACAATGTAAAGTTATTTTATTACTATAATTATAGTTTTATTGTTTTTTTAATTTATTTTTAAATTCTATTTTATTTTTGTTGCATGCGAGTTGCGCCATTTAAGATCCAGCTACCGACACAATACGCATTGACTTTATCGTGACGATTTTATTTCGGTCTTTATTTATTGTGACTAAGTTATAATCACAATGAATTGCAAAAACAATAAATCTCATCATTACTGGCCACCACCTCTGTTTTAGAATCTAAATCTAACAGAATGCCTATTGTTTTGCAATAGTGTCTGGGAACAGTGCATTACGCAAAAGATTATTTCTGGGATTAGACGTGGACTCCAGCCTCGTATTTAAGAGACCTGGCTTGCAGTTGACATTCCAGTTCGTTGGTGTCTTTAGTACGGACGAGGACAGGGCTTTGTACAGGCACTTCAACCCCCAACTTCAACCCCCAACGCAAACAAACTGAGAAAAGCACGAGACACACTAATCTCACTCATGAGACAGGAGTGCTGAGTTTCTCAAACGGTTGCATCCGCGTTCTGTACTGTTCTGTACTGACCTGTCTATAGCACCGTGGTACAAGTCGAGACCTCCATCACTGTATTATCACAATTCTTACTTTAATTGTTAGTCCTAGTTGCATTCCTCATTTATTTAATCTTAAAACAGAACCCAGCAAACAGTAGTGTGTACACACACACATATATGCATTCTACTTATTCTTAGAGCACACACATTCATTCATTCGTTCATTATCTTCCGCTTTATCCTCTATTAGGGTCGCGGGAGGGGGGGGGGTTCCCCATACCCATCCAGGGGAGAACGTTTCGGACGCTGAGCAGATACACCCAGGACAGGGCAAAAATCCATCGCTGGACACACACTCACTCACAAACACACTTATGGGGCAATTTAGAGAACTCAATTGACTTGATCCATGTTTTTGGACTGTGGGAGGAAACCGGAGAACCCGGAGGAAACCCACGCGGACACGGGGAGAACATGGAAACTCCACCCAGATGGGGATTTGAACCGGGAATCCCTAGTGCTGAGAGGAGAACATGCTAAACCACTAAGCCACCGTGCTGTGCACACACATAATGAAGGTAATTGGGGTTAGGTGCCTTGCTCAAGAGTACTTCAGCTATAGTACTCGGTGGGACCGGGAATCGAACCAGGGACCTCCAGCTCACAAGTCTGGTTCCTTACGGCTGCCCCAGGTTGTTTCTGTGGTTCCGTAAAAATCCCGTCTCTTAGGTTTCGACAAAAAGAAGAAAACTCTCATCAGGAAGCTGCCTCCTTTCCGTCCCGGTGAGTTTTGATTGAAATGAGTTTGGTATGTTCACATTATGAGAACGTCACAAAAAACCGTGTCCTTATCTTACAGCTCAAACTCCGTCACAAAACTAATCAACAATTATAGACAAATGAATTCGTTTAAATTATAAATATTGATAAATTAATTGGTGGCACGGTGGCTTAGTGGTTTAGCATGTTCTCCTCTCGCTAGGGATTCTGGGTGGAGTTTCCATGTTCTCCCCGTGTCCGCGTGGGTTTCCTCCGGGTTCACCGGTTTCCTCCCACAGTCCAAAAACATGGATCAAGTCAATTGAATTCTCCAAATTGCCCCATATAGAGTGTGTCTGTGTGAGTGAGTGTGTGCCCAGCGATGGATTGGCGCCCTGTCCTGGGTGTATCTGCCCAGCGCCCGAGATGTTCTCCCCTGGATGGGCATGGGGAACCCCACCGCGACCCTAATAGAGGATAAAGCGGGAGATAATGAATGAATGAATGAATGATAAATTAATTTGGAACAATGTGTTCATGAAAATGAAGCATAACAGAAGCATCTTTTTAATCAAAAGTCAAGCTTCATATATGCAGTAAAAATCATTCCGTAGCACATAAATCATGTATTTTCATTACTGTATTATGCTTTTAGTCTTTAATTGTAGTCTTTAAAATGTTTTTTTTAAAGACATAATGTAAGGGGGCTTAGTGGTCAGCACGTTCACCTCTCCGCACTAGGGATTCCCGGTTCGAATCCCCATCTGGGTGGAGTTTCCATGTTCTCCCCGTGTCTGAGTGGGTTTCCCCCGGGTTCTCCGGTTTCCTCCCACAGTCCAAAAACATGGATCAAGTCAATTGAATTCTCAAAAATTGCCCCATATAGAGTGTGTCTGTGTGAGTGAGTGTTTGCCCAGCGATGGATTGGCGTCCTGTCCTGGGTGTATCTGCCCAGCGCCCGAAACGTTCTCCCCTGGATGGGCATGGGATACCCCACCGCGACCCTAATAGAGGATAAAGCGGAAGATAATGGATGAATGAATATAATGTAAGGAACGTGTTGTATTTCCGTCTTTTTCTAACTTTCAGTTTGCTGCACTAACGCTGGTTGTCCGCAGGGTGGCAGTGTTACTGCAGCTAAAGCAGCCTGATCGACGTGATGCGCACACTTTTAAACATTCAGACATCATGACGATGTGTTCAGTTTTCTGCTGCATTAAAACTTTAAACACAGATTCTCTTTAAATCACGAATATTCTGCACTTATTGACTCCATTTAAAAAGAGTCTGAACTTCAAAATTCAAAATTAATGACTTTCTTAATATATTTCATCTTGCTTCCAGTGGAGTTTAATAATATTAATGCTGTGCCATGGGAACCATCTAACCCCCACTGCTGGCTTTCAGGTAACGCTCTGAAGAAGCCCCCACGTCGGCGGAGTGGACGGAGTGGACGGAGTGGACGCTAAAGAGGACCAACGGCTTCATTTGGACAGATGTTTGTGTTTACAGCCTTTCGCGCTCATACGGGCCACGTGCAGGGCATGGCAGGTATGTTTAGGGAGCAAGTCTCATCTCATTAAATATTAATGTGGTATATGGCTTAGTGGTTTAGCATGTTCTCCTCTCAGCGCTAGGGATTCCCGGTTCGAATCCCAATCTGGGTGGAGTTTCCATGTTCTCCCCGTGTCCGCGTGGGTTTCCTCCGGGTTCTCCGGTTTCCTCCCACAGTCCAAAAACATGGATCAAGGTCAATTGAGTTCTCCAAATTGCCCCATATAGAGTGTGTGTGTGTGTGTGTGTGTGAGTGAGTGTGTGCCCAGTGATAGACTGGCGTCCTGTCCTGGGTGTATCTGCCCACCGCCCGAGACGTTCTCCCCTGGATGGGCATGGGGAACCCCCCCCCCGCCACCCTAGTAGAGGATAAGCAGGAGATAATGGATGGATTAATGTGGTAAATTTGGTTTTTAATGTTAAGGCGTTTCAGAAAGTTCTAAATCCGTTTTGTGGTTTATTGTGTCTACGTTTACATTTAGTCGTTTATCCAAAATGATTACAAATGAGAACAAAACACGTCAGATGTTATGAAGAAAACCAGCTACACTGTAGAATTATCAAACCTGAACCCCCCCCCCCCCAATTCATTCATTCATTCATTCATTCATTCATTATCTCCCGCTTTATCCTCTATTAGGGTCGTGGTGGGGTTCCCCACGCCCATCCAGGGGAGAACGTTTCAGGCGCTGGGCAGATACACCCGGGACAGGGCGCCAATCCATCGCTGGGCTCACACTCACTCACACAAACACACTCTATATGGGGCAATTTGGAGAACTCAATGACTTGATCCATGTTTTTGGACTGTGGGAGGAAACCGGAGAACCCGGAGGAAACCCACGCGGATACGGGGAGAACATGGATACTCCATCCAGATGGGCATTCGAACCGGGAATCCCTAGTGCTGAGAGGAGAACATGCTAAACCACTAAGCCACCGTGCCGCCCCTATATTTAATTTAATTTTTTGTATTTTTTGTGTGTGTTCAAGAAGTTCTTTGATGTTAGAGGCTCTGCAATATTGTTTCCTAATGTCATCGATAGCTTGGCGTCCGATTTGTATGTTTTATTGTCAAGGTCGTTCCACCGTTGTGGCAGGATGGTCCTGAAGACGGCGTTCGGAATCGCTGCGCTGTCCCCTTGACATTGATTCCACACTAGACGGCACTTTATCCCGAAGACAGACAGACTTCATTACGGCTGAATTACCCACAAAGCGCACGAGACGTCGGCGGCTTGCGTAACACCCGACACACGATCAGGATGGAATGCCTCAGCGGCGTTCTTCAGCATCACGTCGCATCATTGAATTAGAGGCAAAAAAAAAAAAGCCATGTCTCATCGTACCGCGCCGCGGTCTCCAATTATATGAAGTCTGGGGACAGAATCGCTTGATCCGCCGGAGAGCTGCTGCTTTTGGTGCGAGAACACAAAAACAAGTCTCTTTTTGAAACCCTGGCACCAAATATATATACGGCGTCCCATAATCAATCATTCATTAAGTACTGCCAGTGATTCCTACCTTGTCTGGAATCGTCTTCCGGCCACTGGGCATGAAATGCAGCAGCGGGACCTGCCAATAAGCCGGGGCTTTCGCTGCGCTTTGTTCCTGGAGATCTTTCGAATGCTGAGCATTCATTAAAACCGTAGATCCCAAAAACTGACCGGTGCAATAAAGCAGCACATTTCCGATACGTACTGACCTCTCTTTGGCGATACTCCACGCTTTAACATTGTATTTTGCTTCTTACAATGGCCAACAGATGGCCACTTTAATATCTTGGCTTCACAAAGGTTTAAAGATCCAAACCCCAATTCCTAAAAATGAGCAAACCTGGCACACATGCCCCGAGCGATGGGCAGCCCTGTACATGGCGTCTGGGGAGCAATGGGGGGTCAGGGGCTTTGCCCGAGGGCGCGTACTTGGTGAAACCGGGGATCAAACCATGGGCATTTAGGTCGCAGGGCTGGTTTCTTAACCAAAAAGCCTATGACCGCCCCAAAGGCCAGGTTCGCTGTGTTTGGGGTGAAAGAACTCGACTGACCTTCATTGGGTTCGGTTCTCATTCACGTCAAGAACGTTTGTGATGAAATAAAAATAGAGATTCTGAAACAATCCCTACGAAAACATGTCCACAGTCCCACTGCACAGTCCTAAAGGAAGGGATCCGTTTTGTCCACTGTACTCGCATCCCTGTATACGGCACCCGGGGAGCAGTTGGGGTTAGATGCCTTGCCCAATTGCAATTTAGTCATAGTACATTAATTGGACGGGGAGTCCTGCAGGACGTCCTTAATGGACTTACATGTAGTTTTCCAGTTTTTATAGTTTTTCCATTTGTTATATACGGGTCACATGACCACCACACAATCTGTACATTACAGTGTCCTACACTGTTGATGCTGCCCAGCCGCTCTCCCCCACAGAGCCTCGGTCCTCACAAGGTTTCCTTCTTAAAATAACATCATAACAGGGAGTTTTGTCTTGCCACTGTCACCTCGGCTCGCTCTTTGGGGGTTTAAAGGCTTTTAACTCTGTAAAGCTTCATTGTGATGATATAGTGTTGTAAAAAACACGCTCTATAAATAAATGACTTGAACTTGAGTACATGATGGGACGGGGAATCAAACCAGGGACCTTCAGGTCGCCAAGTTGGTTCCTTAACCACGAGCCAACGACTGCACCACGGGGATAAAATAGAACGTGTCCGTTCCTAAACTGTTAAAAGGCTAGAGGCGTGTAGGTAATGAGCCTTCGTTGCTTTAATCAGTGAAAGAAGTCGTTCCAACGTTAACGCAGCTCTGGATTCGAATATTATTATTGTTTTCCATCAACGCAACATGAGTCTATATTTTATAGTAAGCGACTTTATGACCATACAGTGACCACTGAATTCCATCCATCCATTATCTTCTGCTTTATCCTATATTAGGGTCGCGGTGGGGTTCCCCATGCCCATCCAGGGGAGAACGTTTCGGGCGCTGGGCAGATACACCCAGGACAGGACGCCAATCTATCGCTGGGCACACACTCACTCACACAGACACACTCTTTTTGGGGCAATTTGGAGAACTCAATTGACTTGATCCATGTTTTTGGACTGTGGGAGGAAACCGGAGAACCCGGAGGAAACCCACGCGGACATGGGGAGAACATGGAAACTCCACCCAGATGGGGATTGGACCACTGAATTCCACGCGGCTTAAATCGAACGTGAGTTTGTTCAGTGTGATGCTCACAAATACGAAATACAGCAACAATGAACTGCATCTAAATCACAGTTCTGCAAAGCCCCGACTTTAACGGCGAATCCCTAAAACCCCGGCCTTCCATCATGCAAATCAGTATCCGCTAAAGAATCTCTTTGTATCTGACGGCTCTGTGCAGCAGCTCTGCTCCGTTATTAAATGTGGACGCGGGAGTGTATATTGTTTTGTTTTTTTTACACGTTACCGCCCAGCACGTCACCCATTTCACTGGATGTTCTCATCCTCAAAGGATCTGACTTTGATTCGTGATGGTGCACAGCTTTGTGGTGAGGCAGGAAACATGCTCTGCATCATAGCTGTGTGTATTTCTGACCCAGCCTCATTAATATTAATGGCTTGAGGGTGGCATGGCCATTTCATGGCACAGGGAATGGATTACGGCACGGTGCATGAATAGATTTCCCCGCATCGGCGTGTCTGCAATGCAGAGGTCAGATCAATTTGTTGTTGCGATGCTTTGCCTAAAGGGGGTCTGGGTGTTCCCTCCGCACTTTCCAGACATCACATGGTAGATCTGACGAGCACCTTTTTTTTTTTTGCTTATATAATTCGCCCTGTTTTTTGTAATCAAGGCTTTTAGGCGGAGTCCGTCCCTCTGGTCCGGGTTTAAAGCTCTCGTCTGACCCCTGCCCCGGCCGGCTCTCCGGTGTGGTGTGAGGGATTATCAGTTGGTTTGTGCTAATTAATCTAGAAAGCCTCACAAATCCCTTTGTAGCAGATCACAAAGCTGAAGCTGTGTTGCATTGACGATGTCCGTCTGCGTCATTCAAACAATCACAAGGTCGTTCACACTTACTCAGATTCATACAACTCGATTAGCGCAGACAGATCTCTCTGTGGAACATCAGGAACATCAGACCTGAACATTCAAACCCCTCATCCTATCCCGGCTCGATTATTATAATGCGTGGCTTGCCGGTCTCCCGGCTCGCAGCCCGACTCGTGTTCGACCACCCAAGTGACTCCACCTCCACCACATTCAGTACAAAACACTGACTCTGATCTACAGGACAATCTCTGGATCTGGCCCCTCTCACCTTCACTCTAGATTCCTAAAATACACGCCGACTCGTTCACTACGGTCTAGTGATGAATGTCACCTGGTGGTTTGAATGGTGGAACCATCTTCACAACTCAGATTAGATAGACAGATATAGATGGGTGTAGCCTTGTGTCTTTGTATAAAAGCGTTTGCTAAATGACTAAATGTATTTATGTCAATGTATTTAGCATTTTGCTGCTACATTGTTCATTCAGTTTAGTCAGGTTGGTGTTTTCCTGCACTGTCCTATCCCTGTCCACACGACAACCTCACATTCATGTTTCTAAATGGTTTTGAATTTACACAACATTTAAATTCAACATCGTGATCGTGATGGTGATGGTGTGATGGTGGTGGTGGTGTGATGGTGGTGGTGATGGTGTGATGGTGATGGTGATGTGATGGTGGTGGTGGTGGTGTGATGGTGATGGTGGTGTGATGGTGATGGTGTGGTGGTGGTGTGATGGTGGAGGTGGTGTGATAGTGATGGTGTGGTGGTGGTGTGATGGTGGAGGTGGTGTGATCGTGATGGTGATGGTGTGATGGTGGTGGTGGTGTGATGGTGGTGGTGATGGTGTGATGGTGATGGTGGTGTGATGGTGGTGGTGGTGGTGTGATGGTGATGGTGGTGTGATGGTGATGGTGTGGTGGTGGTGTGATGGTGGAGGTGGTGTGATAGTGATGGTGGTGTGATGGTGGTGGTGGTGTGATGGTGATGGTGATGTGATGGTGATGGTGGTGGTGTGGTGGTGGTGTGATGCTGGTGGTGGTGTGATGGTGATGGTGGTGTGATGGTGATGGTGGTGTGATGGTGATGGTGGTGTGATGGTGATGGTGGTGATGGTGGTGTGATGGTGATGGTGGGGGTGTGGTCGTGGTGTGATGGTGGAGGTGGTGTGATGGTGATGGTGGTGTGATGGTGAGGGTGGTGGTGTGATGGTGTGGTGATGATGGTGGTGTGATGGTGGTGTGATGGTGGTTGTGGTGGTGTGATGGTGATGGTGGTGTGATGGTGGTGGTGTGATGGTGATGGTGGTGTGATGATGATGGTGGGGGTGTGGTCGTGGTGTGATGGTGGAGGTGGTGTGATGGTGATGGTGGTGTGATGGTGATGGTGGTGTGATGGTGAGGGTGGTGGTGTGGTGGTGTGGTGATGATGGTGGTGTGATGGTGGTTGTGGTGGTGTGATGGTGATGGTGGTGTGATGGTGGTGGTGCTGTGATGGTGGTGTGATGGTGGTTGTGGTGGTGTGATGGTGGTTATGATGGTGATGGGGTGATGATGATGGTGTGATGATGGTGGGGTGATGGTGCTGGTGGTGTGATTCTGGTGGTGGTGTGATGGTGGTGGTGTGATGGTGCTGGTGGTGTGATTGTGGTGGTGGTGAGATGCTGGTGGTGGTGTGATGCTGGTGGCGGTGTGATGGTGGTGGTGTGATTGTGGTGTGATGGTGGTGGTGGTGTGATTGTGGTGGTGTGATGGTGGTGGTGTGATTGTGGTGTGATGGTGGTGGTGGTGTGATTGTGGTGGTGTGATGATGGTAGTGATGATGGTGGTGATGATGGTGGTGTGATGGTGTGATGGCTGGGTAGGCCAGTCAGATTGTGTTGTGTTATTACGTGTACGTCTATGTGTCTGCCCGGCTGCAGACCGGCAACGCGTCCGAGACGTTTGAGTCCTCAGAGAGCTGCCTTCTGTTTGCTCTGATCTTATTGAGTGCATGAAACACACACCGATGCTCTGCAACATTTTTCCCATCATGCTTCTGCAAGACTACTCAGGATTTACAGACTAAACGTTCAACACTTAAAAACAAATCTTTAAATAGATCTCCTCATTACAACATGTTGATTTTACGGAACTCACTGCTTTGTATTTTATTATTTGGTGCGTTATATACTGCAACAATATCACAAAAAAATAAAATCCAATAAAAGGTCAGAAAATACAATTCAGCTGTTAGGTTGCTTTTGGCTGGTGGGGAGGTAATAATTCCTCTATATAACCCCACACACCCCACCCCACCCCACATCCCCCCGTACACTAAAAAGAGATTAAAAAAGTTTGGGGTGGGGTTCTCAAAGACACATAGATAGCGATGTAACAGCCAATCACATTTGTGCGTCGTACTTAAAGCCTACATCTTAACCAAAAAATCTTAAACAGGGGAACAAAACTTGTTTTTGATAAATAAGATAAATAATCTAGTTTTTAAAAACTTTTTCTTATTTTAAGAAAGATAAATGGACTCATGTATTTTTTTACAGATAATTTTTCTTAAGGCGGCACAGTGTCTTAGTGATTAGCATGTTCTCCTCTCAGCACTAGGGATTCCCGGTTTGAATCCCCATCTGGGTGGAGTTTCCATGTTCTCCCCGTGTCCGCGTGGGTTTCCTCCGGGTTCTCCGGTTTCCTCCCACAGTCCAAAAACATGGAACAAGTCAATTGAATTTTCCAAAAAATGCCCCATATAGAGTGCGTCTGTGTGAGTGAGTGTGTGCCCAGTGATAGATTGGCGCCCTGTCCTGGGTGTATCTGCCCAGCGCCCGAAACGTTCTCCCCTGGATGGGCATGGGGAACCCCCCCCGCGACCCTAATAGAGGATAAAGCGGAAGATAATAGATGGATGTAATTTTTCTTCATTAATGTTCCTTTTTTTATTGATGTGTTCAATTTTATTATTTTTTTGGCATCATTTGTAATAATCTTTAGTTTTTCGCAGCACACGGAAATGAACAGCAACTTTTTATTTGTAATATTAATAATTTTAGACATACAATATAAGGACAAATGTATTAGGACACCTACACATCACACCTACAAGCGCATCCATGACATCCTATTCTACGCCAGTCCCACCTTTGCAGCATTAATAGCCTCCAAATCTTCAGGGAAGGCCTTCAGATCCCGGAGAAGCTTTGTGAGATCAGACACTGATGTAGGATGTAAGGAGCCGGTTGCAAACTGTTTTTCGAGTTCATCCCAAAGGAGTTTAATAGAATTGCAGTCGGGGCTCTGCGTGGGTCAGGCTTATTCCTCCTTTGCTTTGTACCCCCCGGGGCGCAGACAGGCAAAAACAGAAAAGGGGGCCTTCCCTAAATTCAAAATTCCCTGTTCAAAATGCACGGCCAGCTGCTTGATTTTAAACACATGTGGCAATGGGACTGAATTTGATGATGAGGTGTGTGCCTCTTAATTAGATTAATTATTATAGTCCCCAAACAAATAGATTTATACTATATATAGTGTATATATACTGTATGATCGCTTTTAACCTCTAATCTGATATTTTATTTCTGTTTTTGCATTTTAATTTTGCTTTTTCTTATTTTTAAACTGCATTAAATGTTCTTTATGTTTGACGTGTTTCCACTATTTTAATGTCATACTGTTTTATTTGTTTTGTAAAGTGTCTTTAAGGTATTATTATTATTACTATTATTATTATTATTATTATTATTATAAAGAAGTCAATCAGAACTTTTCAGGTGACCATATTCCTCTCAGTGTATTAATACTATCTCTTCTTGATAGCTATTATTAATTTAAAATCATAAAGACTTTAATAGCTCCTGATAACTCTATGGCAACCGTTACCGGAGGCTATTTTTCGTTTTAGCTGGACTGTGTTGCTGTGCAACTTTAACATGGTTCGGTGAGTTTGCTGTCACAGTGGGCAGCGCTGTAATGTCACCGCAGTAAGGTTCGGGATCTGAAAATCAGGTGGCCGGCGGGGTTCTTTACTGTGTGCGGTTGGCATGTTCTCTACAGTGTCTATTGGGTTTCCTTAAGAAGCCTTGGACCAAAGATGAAGGATGAGATAGTATAAATTGGGTCCTCAGTGAGAACGCTCAGGTGAACGATCTGTGGTTGTGCCCTGCAAATACGATAGACCTGTATCTCTGCTGTGTACCCACAATGCACTGCATTCCACTTCAGCATCCCTCAGATTCCTTCTGAGGATAAACTGTCGTAAAGATGAATGAAAATCAACCTCTTTATTCCTCATTTATTTAGAGAATGTGACATGTTGCGTTTTTATTTCTTTTTTTAGTCACATTTTCTAAATTGTGACGCGAGGTGTCATTTATGGAGCTGAGCATATGCTCATGGTGCAAATTTGCTCTCCCAAGGTGATGAAAAATACTGTTGCTTCTCTTTTACTAATAAGAGCCCGGAGAATTAAATCGTGTTCGGTCTCGACACTGTGAAAAGAGGAACCGTGAGTTCTCGTTTACACGATGAAGGAGAGAGAACGTAGGGAACGCAGTCCCATCAGATGAATGAACACAGCAGGATGAAGCTGAAACGCACATCACATGTGATGATGCGGTCCTGAGTGTGATTACACCTCATTATTAGTGGCCTCAGTGTTACCTCAGTGTTCGGATGGAATTTCACATGCAAATCAATTTTAACAGGAAAACGGTGTAATAGTGTCATGCTCAGAGGTGTGTTTTCATTTCTATATGCACAAATTTTTTTATTAATTTTTTAAATTTTTTTATTTTGGTATTTATTTTTTTTATTTTATTTTTTTTTTACCTCAATGCAAGTTTACAGGAACGCACTTCTGACTTTAGTTTTACTAAATCGCTGCATGAACTTTAAATGCAGCAGATAGAGACCTGACCAGATCTAGAATGTCTTATAAGAATTTTTTTAATTATTAGATCAAATTTAAGGTTACCATGACCAAGCTGTGTCTCCAGTTCTGTGTGGAGATCTTTGTAAAGTAATGAAACATTCTTTTTCTATAAATTAAACTATCATAGGGGGGTTAATAGCTGCTATTTGGGGTCTTATCAGATGATTTGGAGCAGAAAGTGTTCATGGGGTATAAAAATGAGACTCTCTTTCTTTGGCTGCAGTTGAACGAGTTGAGTGCTTAATAAAAAAGAATATATATTTCGAAATATACTTCTTGGTTATCTATGAGATTCGGAGGCCTAAATTGACCCTTGCTATTGTCTGACCGTTGCAATGGAAATTTCATTGTTCTATTAAGAACGCAAACCAAATTTAAAAGCAACAAACTGATTTTTCTAAGACTATTTTGTGTCAGTGTATTCATTCCTGTAGCAGGTAGCCGTGTGGTAAATAGAGTAACGTACTACAGTCAACGACCCGTCTATTGACTCCAATTTGGAATTTCACCCAGAACTCAAACAAATACAATTAACTTGCATTATCGAACGGTATAATTGTTTAAAGAAGTGCTACCACGAGTACTAAGGAGATAATGAAATAAAGCCTCACAGGGTGATATAAAGCCAGGACTCTGGTGCAGGACTCCTGTTTAACCCTGCGGGGATTTATTTTTACAACGTTGACCAGATCACCGATTCCTAACGTCGTTCTCGTCAGCAGGCTGATTCACAAGTGATTAACTTTTCAGCTCTTCCTTAATGAAGCATGCTTTAATGCTACATCATTATCAGAGACACCTTTGTACTTGTGGTAGCACATCTGAAACCCATTATACTATTCAATAACGTAGGTTAATTGCTTTTACTTCAGCTGCGAGAGACGAACGTTCCCCAAATCGCCATGAAAGTGAACATTCCATACGAAACTACTGCGATTAGAGACAATAACAAGGGTTTAAGGAAATACATTCATGAGCTGCTGCAATTTCACACTTAATGCCTTAAACAGTCATTTGGGTTTGTGGTTAAGGAACCGGCCTTGCGACCTGAAGGTCCCTGGTTCGATTCCCGGTCCCACCAAGTTCTATGGATGAAGTGCCCTTGGGCAAGGCCCCTAACCCCAATTACTCCCTGGGCGCCATGTAGAGGGCGATGTATAGGTGTGTGTTTCATTGCACGGGTGGGTTAAATATAGAGGACAGGTTCCTCTGATCATGTTATCACTTTACCAAGACTGAGTGTCATTAAGACTAGCTGTTTAAGTAATAATAATAATAATAATAATTATAATAATAATAATAATAATAATAATTATTATTATTATTGTTATTATTATTATTATCCATCCATTATTTATATCCGCTTTATCCTCAACTAGGGTCACGGGGGGGGGGGGGGTTCCCCATGCCCATCCAGTGGAGAACATTTCAGGCGCTGGGCAGATACACCCGAGACAGGGCGCCAATCTATCGCTGGGCACACACTCACTCATACGGACACACTCTATATGGGGCAATTTGGAGAATTCAATTGACCTTTTCATTCATTCATTCATTATCTCCCGCTTTATCTTCTATTAGGGTCGCGGTGGGGTTCCCCATGTCCATCCAGGGGAGAACGTCTCGGGCGCTGGGCAGATAGACCCAGGCCAATCCATCGCTGGGCACACTCTCACTCACACAGACACACTCTATATGGGGCAATTTTGAGAATTCAATTGACTTGATCCATGTTTTTTGGACTGTGGGAAGAAACCGGAGAACCCGGAGGAAACCCACGTGGACACGGGGAGAACATGGAAACTCCACCCAGATTGGAAATCCCCAATGCTGAGAGGAGAACGTGCTAACCACTAAGCCACCGTGCCACCCAATTATTATTATTATTATTATTATTATTATTATTATTATTATTATTACAATACTTAAGCAGCAAGTATCAAATCCCAACCTTGAATGGTTCCTTCATCAGTGTTATGATGTTTGTGGAACGTTTGTATTCCGCTGCACACATTAAGCCTCTGAATCAGCATCGAAATGGACGGCAGCTCAGAGTCGGGTAACGATGTACATCTGCAAACACTCTTCATCCCTCCTCATCCTCTCTGTCACTTGGGACACGTTCCCTCCTCCTCGCTGGCCGTCAGGCGCCCTGATGGCCTGCCATGCCTGTTCTCATGTTTTATCCTGATTGTCTATTTCCTGCCCCGTTTTGACATGCAAGTCAACACAGATATTTTGGACGCTGATATGATGATGCGCCCCGGAGTCTGACTCGCAAACTTCGTTTCAGTTCTAATTAGGATAACGGACATGTAGCAGGCCCGTCTCCTGTCCCGCATCAGAAATACTATTCTGGGGAAGAGGGTCAAGATCATTTCTGATGCTGCAACTTAAGATATCGGGTCATGCAGCTGTACAAATCAATCCAATGTGGACCTAATAATAAGAGTTTTAATGACAAAGTTGTTAGAAAGACTACTAATCTTGGTAAATCTTGGTAAATTGTGGTAAAGACTGCTAATCTTGCAATCTGAGAGACCTTTCGTTATTGTGCAGCTGTAATAATATATGAATACCGGTGGAAAATGGACTACTTTTTGAAAGTTATTCTCTGCTCCCACCTACTGACACCATCCAAACGTCCATTATTTTCCACCTAATCCTCTACGGAGGTCGGGGGTTCCCATGCCCATCCATGGGAGAACGTTTCAGTGAGGGGCGGATACACCCAGGACAGGACGCCAAACTATCGTTGGGCATACACTCACTCACACACACATACACACTACATAGAGACAACCAATTTACCATGAATCAATATTTTGGGACTGTGGGAGGAAACCGGAGAACATGGAAACCCAGATGGGGATCCCAAATGCTGAGAGGAGAATATGCTAACCTCTAAACCACCATGCCACAAACGTGACTACAGGTACAATCCACATATTTACCATAAATATAATCTGAATTAGCTACTATTATTATTTACTTGGTCAAGACTGATGTGTTCATCCCTCACAAAGGCATATGCAGCGGTCACAACAACAAATAACTAATTATACAGATATTTAAAACACCCTACTGTCGCCTATAAAATCAAGCAAATTAAATTTGGTGAGAGTCCTAAGAGCTGGCCATTTAAAGGAGACATACTATAAATAATGCACCTTTTCGTGTGTCTACCGAGCCACAGAACTCATAAAACAAAAACACGGTTCTTTCCATGCATCTCCAAACTGACTCAAAAGACTAGTTTCCAAAATATATTACATTAATATCAATATCACACAGCTCATTTACAGACATTAATGTTGTGGGAATAGGTTAGAGCAACGTGAAGGAACCAGCAAACATTTATAATGGAGTTTGTTTGGTATCCATTAAAACAAAAACACACAGTGTAAACACACAGAGACGACTTTTTACACTTCGTACATTTATAATGTCAAGATTTATAATTAATTCACATTTTAATCCGGTGTACGGAGTCGTTTTCTTTTCACTTTTACACTTTCCCTTCAAAACATCCATTTAAAATCATCAGATATAAAGCTTTAAAGGTTCACTATAAGGACAAATGTACTGGGACAGCTTCACATTTCACATACAGGAGCTTTAATGACGTGTCTGTCCATGTTGCACTTTAACAGCTTCCACTTTGTTTTTAGGAAGGCTTTAAATAAAATTAAAAACTATTTTAAAAAAACAATTAAATGACATAATTTCATACACATGTGGCAACAAACCTGTGTTTGTATCAATACCAAACCAGGTGTGTGCCAATACGTTTGACCTTGTAGTGCAGGTGAGCCTTCGATTTTTATATTAGTATAATAATCATATAATATACCTTATATATTATGTATATATATATATACAAACACACACACGTGTCTTCTAGAATAGTATGGCTCTATATAATTAAACGCAATTAAATTCACTCACCTAACTTTCGAATGTAAGATGTTGAAGACGGTCCTCCTTCTTGTTTCTCTCTTATTTGAAATTCCTTCATTTATTCGAAATAAATTGTTTTTTACTACAAACATCGCGCAGAGCGGCAGTTCGTGCGTTCGACTGCGCATGCGCCAGGGCTGCCTTCAATCCGTCGTTCTAACAGCGTTTAATAAACTAATGAGGATTAATAACAGAGCAACGTTTAAAACCTTTTATTTACATGGGACGCGATCTAACTGCACTTTTTGCGATCTACTGTTGGATTAAATGCAATAAAATGAATTAAGAGAAATTCTAGCGAACTTGAAGTGTACTAACTAATAAGCTGCTCGATGACTTTGATGATCATGTTAAGATGTTTTAGTTAGAATCACATTTTAAAAATATATAATATTCGTATATTATTATTATTATTATATATTCATTCGTTCATTATTCATTATAATGATGGGGGGGCGATCTATCTGGGCACACACAGACACACATTGTATGGGGCAATTTAAAGTATTCAATTTACCTTGAATCCATGTTTTTGGACTGTGGGAGGAAGCCTGCCAACCCAGAGGAAACCCATGTAGAACGGGGAGAACATGCAAACCACACAGATTGGGTTTAGAATCTAGATCCTCAGCACTGAGAGGAAAATGTGCCCTCGCAATATTTAAATATAGAAATTCATTCATTCGTTATCTCCCGCTTTATCCTCTATTAGGGTCGTGGTGAGGTTCCCCATGCCCATCCAGGGGAGAACGTTTCGGGCGCTGGGTAGATCGACCCAGGACAGGGCGCCAATCCATCGCTGGGCACACACTCACTCACACAGACACACTCTATATGGGGCAATTTTTGAGAATTAAATAGTGGTTGGCATGTTCTCCTCTCAGCACTAGGGATTCCCGGTTCAAATCCCCATCTGGGTGGAGTTTCCATGTTCTCCCCGTGTCAGCGTGGGTTTCCTCCGGGTTCTCCGGTTTCCTCCCACAGTCCAAAAACATGGATCAAGTCAATTGAGTTCTCCAAATTGCCCCATGTAGAGTGTGTTTGTGTGTGTGAGTGTGTGCCCAGCGATAGATTGGCGCTCTGTCCTGGGTGTATCTGCCCAGTGCCCGAAACGTTCTCCCCTGGATGGGCATGGGCATGGGGAACTAATATATAGGATAAAGCGGAAGATAATGAATGAATGAATAAATGATAGATATTAAGATTGTAGATTGACATTATGATACTTAGTTCATTTAAATCAACACACTGGAAACCAATATCAATAAAGTGCCGATCTTTTACGATAATATATCGTTATCTATCACTATTTATTCATAGAAACCGGACCTCTGGTCTGAAAATGTTGGAAAGCGACCCACACAGAGCGTGTCTGATGAGCAGGCCTGTGGATACAGAACTCACTGCAGTGACTGAGACCTGGGATTTTTGTTTAAAGGAACATTATGCAAAGACACAAGATAAAAGGCTGGGTGTGGAGTTTGGTTTCTTTAAGTAATGGGTCACTAGCTTGTGTGTACTTGTAACTCTTTTTGGACAGTAGGGAGGGGAAATGGTGCTGATGCTGTTGTAGTGAAGTGCTGATGCATGGGTTTGGACGCGGCTAAAAAATTGGGAGGAAATGGAAGAAAAGTATCTAATAAAACTTCTGGCTGGAAAAAACAAGCGGTCAGCAATTATACGTTCAGTCCATTCCACCAGTATTGACACCTTTAATACATATAAACAAAAATGCCCTGTTAGAACCTATTTTTCATCATTCTTAGCAGTTTATTACCACCATGCTCTCTTTCTCTCTCTCACACACACACACACCCCCCCACACACACACATATATAAATACATACACATTTCTTTTTTGCTCCACTTATTGTCCATCTTATTTATTTATTTATTTTCCGCTTCCTGTAAAGATGGACTTTGTAGTTCTACAGTTCCACTCTGTAGTCCATCTGTTTGTGCTCTACAGTACATACTGTGTCCTCTGTTCTAATGATCAGAACCCCAATCGTACCACCACAGAGCAGGGATTATTGGGTGGATGCATTATTCCTATCCCAGCAGTGTCACTGAGGTGTTTCTCTGTGATGCTCCTGACCAACAGAGAACCAACACAGAACACAGATGGACTACAGTCTGGAATTATAGAACTACAAAGGCCATCTAGTGGTAAGTGGTGTGTGAGAGTGTGTGTGTGTGTGTGTGTGTGAGAGAGAGAGAGAGAGAGAGAGAGAGAGAGAGAGAGAGAGAGAGAGAGAGAGAGAGAGAGAGAACCCCTAGATGGCGGTACGAACATAAAGAGGCCGCCAGACAAGAACAACGAACAACGAAGAAGAAGGAGTTTATTATGAAGAAACCTAAACAATAAATAGAACTCAAACACGGGACGAAATAAATAAAGAACAGTGGAACACACGTGGAAACCCGGAAACAGAGCAGCCAATCACAGAGCAGAGGACGAAAAACAAACATCTGATGGATTCTGCTGAATGGCGCGAGGACGCAGGTGATCTCAGGTAAGTGCACCTTAACGTGACGTAATCCTAAACCAATAAAAATAAACCAATAAAAATAAATAAAAACATAATAATAATGCACACGGGACAAGAAAACGTAAACCAGACGATTCAGCTGGAGAAATAAATGCAAATAGTAAAAAAAAAAAACAAACAAACAAAAAAAAAACATGCTATACAGCAGATTCTGTTTGCTGAATTGCTTTTTAAAAATAAGACGTGACTGTCTCTCATTTGTTGAGACGAGTGGAGAAGAAAGTGCAAAGATTTTAACACGTTCTCTATTTTAATATTTATTAAACACACGCCTTCTGACTTTGTAGACTGATATTATTTGTGCTGTTATCAGTAAAAAAACAGACTAATTAGTCGTGTGAAAAAGATCAGATCGCCTGTCAGCGCAGAGAAAGCGACTGGCACTTATTTGAAATGAAACTTGGGAATAAATGTGAAATGTTTAACAAGATCATCTTCTCAAAGCTGAAGAAAGCGGGAGAGAAACGGGCCTCTGAGGGACTGCACGGCTTCTCTATAAAAATACCATCAATTACCGAAGATGCTGCCGGAATACATTACTGTCATTTCTGTATGCGGCGTCAGGAGGCGCACGTGGCCCCGTGTGAAAGATCCGCCTTTCAGCCTTTTAACCACAGCAACGGAGTTCAGGCCGACAGATCCATCATCTGATGCGCATTAAACGCGGCGCTGATTAAACTACAAAAAACAGCTGATTAAACTACAAAAAGCATCCTAAAAACAGCAGCCTGTCAGCAGAGGAGCTGGAGGAAAGCTGCAAGCTCAAAAAACATGTCAAAAGAAAAAATTCTGAGGAAGTTACTTTACCGTATTATTCTATAATCCACAAACTTTCCCTTTAAATATCGATTTTAGTTCAATTTAAATTAAATAAAACAGCTTAATGAACAAAAAAAAATCCCCCATTAAAAATTTGAACCTGCATTAGATCATAGAATCATGGCAAAAGTTGTAAATCTCTCTCGTGTGTGTGTGTGTGTGTGTGTGTGTGTGTGTTCTCTGTCCAGGTCATATCTCCGCTTTATAACAATAAGAGCTCTAGAATAGATTCCAACAAAAAAAATCTCCATTAAAAATTTAAAGCCTGCATTAGATCACAGATTCATGGCAAAAGTTGTAAATCTCTGTGTGTGTGTATGTGTGTGTCGGTGTGTGTGTCTGTGTGTGTCTGTGTGTGTCTGTGTGTGTATGTGTGTGTCGGTGTGTGTGTGTGTCTTCTCTGTCCAGGTCATATCTCCGCTTTATAACAATAAGAGCTCTAGAATAGATTCCAACGAAAAATTCCCCATTAAAAATTTTAAACCTGCATTAGATCACAGATTCATGGCAAAAGTTGTAAATTGTGTGTGTCGGTGTGTGTGTGTGTGTGTGTCGGTGTGTCTTCTCTGTCCAGGTCATATCTCCGCTTTACAACAATAAGAGCTCTAGAATAGATTCCAACATCTTCTGCGATGCTTATTAGGACGGGGCGCTTAAAAAATGAATGAATTATTATAAAATGGGGTTTGAAAACTTTTCGCTGATTGTAAATGGACTGTGGTCTTGGGTTGGACTGCTTGTCATCTGGCCCATGAAACGAGTCTGCAGCTCTGCACCAGGAGTGAATGAAACAGTCATTACTTCTTTTTTAAAACACTTATGATTAATAATAGTGTATTTTTTGCCTGTTAACTTTAATTACCTTTATATTTCATTTAAATAACCATAAGACTCATCTAAAATGATCAAAGACTTGATGAACCTTGAACACATGGTTCAAAAGAATACATTATACAAAGGGTGGAGCGGGGGGGGCATGCCCTTCCAGGGGAGTTTGGGGCATTGGGCAGATACACCCAGGAACCAATCTATTATTGTGGGCATGCTCACTCACTTACACCCTCCCCCCCACACACACACTATATGGGGAAATTTAGAGCAGCCAAATTAACTTAAATCCATTTTTTTGGACTGTGGGAGAAAAACGGAGAACCCGGAGGAAACCCACTGGACACGGGGAGGACATAGAACCTGGATTCTATTGCGACATTGTTATTTATTGTTATATTCATTCATTATCTCCTGCTTTATCCTATATTAGGCCCATCCAGGGGAGAGCGTCTCGGGCGCTGGGCAGATACACCCAGGACAGGACGCCAATCCATCGCTGGACACACACTCACAAACACAGACACACACTATATGGGGCAATTTTGAGATTCAATTGACTTGATCCATGTTTTTGGACTGTGGGAGGAAACCGGAGAACCCGGAGGAAAGACACGGGGAGAACATGGAAACTCCACCCAGATGGGGATTCGAACCAGGAATCCCTAGTGCTGAGAGGAGAACGTGCTAAACACTAAGCCACCGCGCCGCCTTATTGTAATATGTTATTATTATTTTTATTCTATGTGTATTTACGATATTTATTTTTCTACATTTTATTTGTAGTATATAGTATGTAGGTTAACAATTAGACAAAACTATTATGTCATTATTATAATTGCTATCTTTTCTTATTGTCCTGATCCCAAATAATTAATGTTAATGGTTGATTATTATTTGGCATTTAATCAGGTTTTAACCCCATTACCTGCCATGTGGTATTTGCATTAGTCCTGTTTTACCCTTGACACATAATTCTGTTTAGACAATGTTGGAAAAAAAAAAAAAAAAAAAAAAAAAACAAGCTTATGAATAATATACGATCGCGATGCTTTATAACTCCATTAAGATCTACATATTCAACTTTTAGGCAGACAGCACAAAATTATACAGTTTAATGTTGCTTTGCGAGAGTATTCATCATCGGCAGGTGGGACTTCTTTTTTTCGCGGCAGTGCGTCTGAGCTAAATGGATCTGCGAAAGGTCACTCCGCTGGCTACGTTTAGACTCCAGATTTTGATTTATTACCCAACGTGATAAGTGGGCTTGCTCATAGTCCTCTTCTATTTAATGAATTTCTGAGTTTAAATATGAATGTTTCTCCTCACTGACTCAGTAATACATTTTCATTTATTAATATATTCATATACACAAGGTCTGCACGCCCTGGAATGAAGACGATCGTGGGAGAGGGGCTGATTACTCGTCCTTGCCCTGACACAGTTAACAAAAGTTTACTTTTTAGAGTGCCGGTAGCAATCAGTGCTGACCTGTGGTTTCGCAAAACAATAATACGACGGTTAAAAAAAAACTGCATGGTGAGCTTTTTTTAAACCATATTGGATGGAAGCAGGGCGGATGCGGTGGCACACGGCCGCAGCGATGCTTAGCTTCTTGCCTGATGGCTCTTAATTAAAACCTATGAAAATATCTATAAGAAGACGTTCGGGTTCCCCATGCCCGTCCAGGGAAGAATCTTTGGGGCGGTGGGCAGATACACACAGGACAGAGCGCCAATCAATCGCATTAAAGCAATTCACCAACCAATCCGTCTTTTTGGACTCATTCATTCATTTATTATCTTCTGCTTAATCTTCTATGAGGATCGTGGGGGGGAGGGGGGTTCCCCATGCCCATCCAGGGGAGAACGTTTCAGGCGCTGGGCAAATTCACACAGGATAGAGGGCCAGTCTATCGCTGGGCACACTATTCACTCACACAGACACACTCTTTATAGGGCAATTTAGAGTTTTTAATTTACCTTGAATCCATGTTTTTGGACTGTGGGAAGAAAACCGGAGAACCTGGAGGAAACCCACACTGATGCGGGGAGAACATGGAAACTCCACCCAGATCGGGATTCAAAGCTGGATTCCCAGCACTAAGAGGTAGACGTGCTAACCTCTACACCACCGCGCCGACCAATATATATATGGGTGGCTTAGTGGTTGGAGTTTCCATGTTCTCCTCGTGTCCGCGTGGGTTTCCTCCGGGTTCTCCGGTTTCCTCCCACAGTCCAAAAACATGGATCATGTGAATTGAACTCCCCAAATTGCCCCATATAGAGTGTGTCTGTGTGAGGGAGTGTGTGCCCAGCGATGGATTGGCGCCCTGTCCTGGGTGTGTCTGCCCAGCGCCCGAAACGTTCTCCCCAGGATGGGCATGGGGACCCCCCCGAAACCCCCCCCCCCCCCCCCCGACCCTAGTAGAGGATAAAGCGGAAGATAATGAATGAATGAATGAATATATATATATATATATATATATATATATATATATATATATATATATATATATATATATATATATATATATATATTAGTGTGTGTGTGTGTTAGAATACGTTCAAGCATCTCTGTATTTCTTTTGATCTGAAATATGAGTTAAATCATTTAAAGTCTCTCTCAGAGTCTCGAGTGGTTGTCTAACTGTTGGAATGGAATTGCCTGAGTGACCCCCGTGCAATGAAAAGTATTTATGGATTAAGGACACCGTCTAGCCAGCGAGCGCCAGGTCTAATTGTGTTTTCCGAACAATTTTATTATTTAAGTGGTGAAGAATGTAAACGATATTCTTCTTTTATTTCTGCTCCACTTTAACACGGGCCTGTATGAGAACCACGTCCTCTTCTCCTGTTAGTGGGTTCCTGTCAGAGGTCGCCACGTCGGGAAGGTTCTCCATATTCAATTTGGCCATTTAATACCGGATGTCCTTCCAGGTACAATCCTTTTATTTATCTGGATGGGTTCATGACGCCAATGACGATGGGTATTTCGTAGCACCAGTTGACCCATCGGCATGGCTCTGGAATATGGGGGGGGGGGGGGGGGGGTGGATAACCAAGTCATAACCAAGAATCCAACCCAGAACCTCCTTCTTGTGAGACAGTAGCGCTGGAGGATATTAAATAATGTTTTTATGCTTAATGATAAGCACTGGACTGAGAGTGACCCTGAAGCTAAACAGGATTCAAATGTCGGTTCGTAAAAAAAAAAGAAAATTGACATTTAGATAAAGTTTGCAGTTAAAGATGAAGATAAAGAAATGGCATTTAAGACAGGGATATTGATTGAAGCCCATCCTCAGGTTTAACTCGGCGTCTTCCAGAGTCTAAGTGGAGCGATGACTCTGGGCGAGGCATACGAACCCAAGCTAATTAATTGTAATTAAATGCTTTTACAGTCACTTCGCCTCGTGTTGTTAAACATAATGACTGGAATTTAATGAAACACGACTCGCAAGTGCACGTCCGTGGCGATCCCGGCCACCGGGAGGCCGCGGCCGTCCCGTCGGTTTTATTGTCTTGTCTACGCGTACGCAGACGAACAAATGATCAATGTTCCATAAGAACCTAATGAACAACAGATGACACGAGCACGACACTACAGTATCATTGCAATTACAAGGATGAATGAATCATTTAATTAAAGCTATACAGCGGCGAACAACTCATTACATACTTGGCTATACTCGTGTGGTTGTCACGGCCTCGCGACGTACACGTTGCCCCCCCCCTTTTTTTGATTTATCTTGTATAAATGTATTTGTTTAAAGGGTTTAATAGACAGAAAGTTTGAAGACCAACGCCGGAGTGAAGCGCTGCCTTCGGCCTTTTTGTTTCTGACGGGTGGGAGGGAGACGCAATAAATTTGAGTTTAACTTTATTGATTTTGGTCCCACAGCAGCTGTATAAATTTCTAAATACAGACTCTCCAAAAAAACAAGCCAGCGCGACACAACCGAGAGAAAAACTCGCTATAGGACGAGTGTGAAGTCAATGCAGCCACATCGTTTCAGCTGTACGCTGTATTTCTTAATTAATTAGGAAGCATTCGGCTGCACACACTAATGCTTGGTGGGCTTTTTTGGGACGGGAAGGTGATCGGAGTTGCTGGAGCGATCAAACTTCAGTCCCCGGCAGGTTTCCAGCTGGGAACCGTGGACTATTCGCGTATAAATGCAAATAAGGGCCTAAGATCGCGCGTTTATTTTCCATAGTTTTAAACCCGAGTCACTTGAAAGCTATAACATTAGCTGCATGTGGATTGAATGACATAATTATACGCTTAAATTCTCACATTCCGCCTTCATCTTGTGATTGACTTCATGGGTTTAAGGGCAATTTGCGATTATGTCTATTACTGACAGGCCGGCAGCGAGCTGAGGACCGTGGCTGGAAGGCAAAACGTTATTAAAAGCAGCGATATGTGTCAAATACCCCACTGCGCTTCAGTCAGATACACATGTTCTTTGCTGACTGCGTGGCGTCGTTAGCATGACGGGTGTTCTTGTCCACGGGGATTAACGACGGCGGAGTCCAGGTGAAATTCTGCATCTCTGACAAACGAACTTCTGTTGGTTGCGTGCAGAGGGACGGATGATGTCGGCTTGACGGCTACCTGGGAATTTATCTGTTTTATTGTTATGTGAATTTTGTGTTAGTAGCATCTATATGTTAAAATTCAAAGTGTGCGTTTGTGTGTGTGTGTGAGCCTTTATATATATATATATATATATATATATATGTGTGTGTGTGTGTATATATATATATATATATATATATATATATATATATATATATATATATATATATTTCATTCATTCATTCATTCATTCATTCATTATCTTCCGCTTTATCCTCTATTAGGGTCGTGGGGGGGGGGGGGGCAGATACACCCAGGACAGGGCGCCAACCTATCGCTGGGCACACACTCACTCACACAGACACGCACACATACACACTCTATATGGGGCAATTTGGAGAACTCAATTGACTTGTTCCATGTTTTTGGACTGTTGGAGGAAACCGGAGAACCCGGAGGAAACTCACGCAGACACAGGGAGAACATGGAAACTCCACCCAGATGGGAATTCGAACTGGGAATCCCTAGTTCTGAGAGGAGAATGTGCCATATATATATATATATATATATATATATATATATATATATATATATATATATATTAATTAATTTATTTATTTATGTGTATATTTTTGTGCTCATTTGGTCGTCACATCCGCTGAATGACTGAATGTATGTATGTAACGTATGGTAAGGTCAGACTTTGGCAGGTTGCTATTTCAACGGTGCAGTGCGACCAATAACGCGCGAGTTAATGTTTACACCGTAGAAAACGTCATTAAGCAAATAAAATCTGATAACTGTTTGTCTCATCCTCAGTACAAATTACTTAAGGATTAAGGAACCAGCCTTGCGACCTCAAGGTCCCCGGTTCGATTCCCAATCAAACTACTATGGCTGAAGTGCAAGGCACTCAACCCCAACATCTCCCCAGGGTGTCTGAACGGATGCGTTAAATGTGGAGGACCGATTCCGCTGTGTGTAAGCACGCTAGGCAAAATAGATCACTTTTATGATTAAAATTGAATTATATGTTTTTTTATATTATTATAGCGGCGTACGGTTGTTAAAACGGCGCATGTCATATTCAGAGCTAAGTTGGTTTGATGACATCCAAGTAAATCATGCCTCCCGCTGAATGTGAACGATGTAAACTAAACACGAAACCCCGGTTTTCCTCCCAGACGATAAACTATTGCGCCGTAAGTAATACGGGAATATATGATTAATAAATCCTGCTGGTTCTGGTGTACGCCTCCCCCGAGGTGTCATTATGAGCTTTCATTAGCGCGCCGTCATGTGTCCCGGTGAAGTATTTTCCATCGGCTTCCGTTGTTTCTTAATAATAATGTATATTATAACAGCATCAGGACGTAGCTGCACCATTATTTCTAGTCCCAGTCTTGGGTTTAATCTATCTCATGATGCTAATAAATAGTCGGGGATTTGCATACGACCTGTAGGAATGAAATGTTAAAATAAATCATACGTGCTTTATCTCAGACGTGTCGGAAAATGAACAAAGACTCAGCCCTCACTCGCCGTGATCATATATAAACTCTGGAAATGGCTGCACCGCGTTTAAGCTACACGTCGACTCTGCAGCATTTCATCAAGTCAGGCCCGAACGTAATCAAGCTTATCTGCTCTCAGTTTCATCTCCACGCGCTTTATTATTTCTCCACGCAGCCGGTATGAGTGATCGGCCTCGAACGGGAGCTGCCGACGACCGGCTTAAAAGAGTATTCATCAAGGGGATTGTATTTTAATGCACTGTAACTTATAAGGGGAGGGAAAAAGAATCAATATGTCAGGTGGTGCCTGGTGGAGGGCCTCTCCAGAGACGAACCAATGATTTTGAAGTAGCCGGCATCATGCCTTTTGTAAAGTTCGTATCGCCGTGAAGTCTGTTTCAGTAGGAAGTTCTCTCTCTGTGGAACCGCTGTGTTCAGTAATGTAAATCAACAAGGTGTTGGGCTGTTTCAGTGTGTGTGTGTGTGTGTGTGTGTGTGTGTGTGTGTGTGTGTGTGTGTGTGTGTGTGCGCGCCATTCATTAAGTCATATCTGACCTGTGTATCGGTCAGTGTGCAATGTGCAGTTCATTAATTCATTCATTCATTATCTCCATTGGTTAAATGTCCTAACTCTTACATCCATCATACCCTATCCTCTATTAGGGTAACTATTATTTGCCCCCATGCCCATTCAGGGGAAAGCGTTTCGGGGCGCTGGGCAGATACACCCAAGACAGGGTGCCAATCTATCTCTGGGCACACACACACTCTATATGGGGCAATTTATGCAATTGCTATGTGCAATTCATTAATTCATTCATTCATTTTCTCCCGCTTTATCCTCTATTAGGGTCGCGGTGGGGTTCCCCATGCCCATCCAGGGGAGAACGTCTCGAGCGCTGGGCAGATAGACCAAGGACAGGACGCCAATCAATCGCTGGGCACACACTCACTCACACAGACACACTCTATATGGGGCAACTTTGAGAATTCAATTGAATTGATCCATGTTTTTGGACTGTGGGAGGAAACCGGAGAACCCGGAGGAAACTCACGCAGACACGGGGAGAACATGAAAACTCCACCCAGATGGGGATTCGAACCGGGAATCCCTAGTGCTGAGAGGTGAACGTGCTAAACCACTAAGCCACCGTGCCGCCTGGTCCTAATTCATAGAGTTTTATTGTAAAGGTTTTTTTATGAGTTTCATCACCAACTCTTTCCTCAACTATACTAATTAGGGGGGTAATCAGTCTCTCCAATGTACCCATCAGCATGGTGTGAAACGTGGTAGGAAACTGGGGTACCCAGAAAAAAAAAACCTCACTCCGGTACAGGGAGGACATGCAGACCCCACACAAAAAGGACCTTTATTATATATAGACATTCTATTAATTAAATGTTCTGCAAAAAACTTTTTTTTTTTTTTTTTTTGCATTGGTTAAATGTCCTAACTCTTACACCCATCATACCCTATCCTCTATTAGGGTCACTATTATTTGCCCCCATGCCCATTCAGGGGAAAGCGTTTCAGGCGCTGGGCAGATCTATCTCTGGGCACACACACACTCTATATGGGGCAATTTAGAACCCCATTACACACACACTCTATATGGGGCAATTTAGAGACACCCCATGTTAGAGACTGATGCATCCCTGTCATGTAATCGGGTTTGGAACTGGCAGAGGTGACGCTCTGATACACCCCCCCCCCCCCAACCAACAACAGTGGAAATTTAGCTGAAATCAGATTTGTCATTCAGTATAGTGAACATTGGTTTATGCGAGTGCCCTGTACCTGTCTTTAATGAGAAAGCATGTGGCTTTGGAAACACCACGCACGCCGACATTAATCTGCTTTGGCACTAGGCGATTGCATCAGAACAAAATGGAATACATCATATTAGTGGCAGCTCGGCCGAAAAGATGCGCGGGCAGCTTGTGTATGCATCGAATTTGGTTCTGGAGGTCGGAAAACAATTTGTCGGCTAAAGATGATCAGATCATGAAGGAGAGAAAAAGAAATAAAGCCAGATGGGTGAGTCAGGATGTACCTTCATTCATTCATTCATTCATTCATATGAAACATATGAGCTTAACAGTGAAATTTTAAATGTCTTAACTTTATATTAAAATTCCAGGATTCAAGGAGACTCTATTGTCATTTACGTCATGTGGTACATGAGATATAAACGAAATTGCGTTTCACGAGCACAGTTTACCCAAGTAGAATTATTCATTCATTCATTATCTCCCGCTTTATCCTCTATTAGGGTCGCGGGGGGGTTCCCCATGCCCATCCAGGGGAGAACGTCTCGGGCGCTGGGCAGATAGACCCAGGACAGGGCGCCAATCCATCGCTGGGTACACACTCACACACTCAAACACACTCTATATGGGGCAATTTAGAGAACTCAATTAACTTGATCCATGTTTTTGGACTGTGGGAGGAAACCGGAGAACCCGGAGGAAACCCAAGCGGACACGGGGAGAACATGGAAACTCCACCCAGATGGGGATTTGAACCGGGAATCCCTAGCGCTGAGAGGAGAACATGCTAAACCACTAAGCCACCGTGCCCCAAGTAGAATTAAAAATTTTTAATTCAAATATTACGTTAGAAAAAGGGGACGGCAGGGTGGCTTAGTGGTTTAGCATGTTCTCCTCTCTGCACTGGGGATTCCAGGTTGGAATCCCTATCTGGGTGGAGTTTTCATGTTCTCCCCGTGTCCGCATGGGTTTCCTCCAGGTTTTCGGGTTTCCTCCCACAGTCCAAACAACATGGATCAAGGTCAATTCAATTCTCCAAATTGCCCCATATAGAGTGTGTCTGTGTGAGTGAGTGTGTGCCCAGCGATGGATTGGCGTCCTGTCCTGGGTGTATCGGCCCAGCGCCCGAAACGTTCTCCCCTGGATGGGCATGGGGAACCCCCCCCCCTCCCCATATTTAAAATTTAAATACAGCAGCGCTTTATAATAAAAATTTAGATATAAACATATAGTAGTATAAGAAATAAGAGTGAGATATAAAATATAGCAGCCATGAGATATTGTCTGGTAAAGTGTCGTACGATACGATATGAGCAATAAAACGATACATCAAGTAAAAAAAAAAATGTTTTATTGCTCATATTGTATATTGTAGTGTCACGGGGTTTATGGAGGGTTTATTGTTTTAATGATGTATGTTCATGCAGTATGGCGAGCGAACTGTACCGCGATGCCTGGATGATCGGTGCTTTGTTTGGGCTGCAGGTCGACTGGTTCTGTCATTAAGTCAGCCGTGGAGATAACCAAGCCTCACACACACACACACACACACACACACACACACTGCATAATGTGTCCTTGACTTCCAGGGATGCACCCCGGTGTCGCCCGCCTCCGCTGACTCATTTGTCTGCCGTCATCCCGGTTCGTTCCCAGCAATTTCATCGTTCTTTTATAATTTAAAGGGAACAAAAAAAAAAAATAATAATTGCGTTATAGCACGCTGCCCGACTGGAACGTCATTCACGGTCCGGGCCCTAATTCCCGTTCCTGTATCTCTCTGCATAAGTAGCACACGGGGGCCATCGAGCAGCTCGACGCCGCTGCATCTCAGCTCTGCGGATGCCATTATCTGCCGCCGCATGCGGAATCGGGCCTCCATCTTTAATGCCACCGGGCAGAGTGTAACGTCGTGGAAGAGATATGCACGAAGCCTGGGAACTTTTCACGGTGGTGTATTATACAGTTAAGGACAAGACATTGTATCAGCAGATAGGCCTCGGCTCGTCCTCCGCTGCCGGATCGGCGACGGGCCGTGTTGCGGAGCAGCCACCCGGTTTTCATTTGTGGGATTTATGATGTGCGGCGGCGGAACGCGGAGCCGGTGGAGGCAGAAACACTGCGCTTTTGCTTAGGAGTCACGCTTGATTGAAAAATAAATAAATCACAATGCGAAGGCTTCACCATCCGTGGCCGCGCCTTGTAAATCATCGCTAATCGGAAGCTGTCGCAGAATGTTACCTTATGTGGGACGCACGCAGAAATGCACTTTACGTCGAGTTCATTTAATCAAATGTGTATATCGATAAAACAAACGTCTCTCTTAGAGAGCCACGTCCGTGTCTCTATGAAGGATACACGTGCGTCTCAAACGTCCCTGAATACAACGCGTCGTCGACCGCACACCGCGCAGCTTGATTTTAAGGCGTATTAGTGTGTCGTCGCTATGGTAACGGCAAATACAAAAATACACCTTGTGCGGCACAAGAAATTCTTAATTCTTCGTGGGTGTGTTTTGGGAATGACGTGCACTAAACCAATCGGCGTGTCCCTTGTCGTTCCCTTTAAGAGCCAGGTGGCGCTCTGACTTTGGCGGATTGCTATTTAAGAGGTGCAGATAGCTGGACTCAAGGGGAGAACGTTTCGGGCGCTGGGCAGATACACCCAGGACAGGATGCCAATCTATCACTGGACACACACTCACACAGACAAACACACTCTATATGGGGCAATTTGGAGAATTCAATTGACTTGGGGTTCCCCATGCCCATCCAGGGGAGAACATCTTGGGCGCTGGGCAGATACACCCAGGACAGGATGCCAATCTATCACTGGACACACACTCACACAGACAAACACACTCTATATGGGGCAATTTGGAGACCTCAATTGACTTGATCCATGTTTTTTGGACCGTGGGAGGAAGCCGGAGAAACCGGAGGAAACCCACGCGGACACGGTGAGAACATGGAAACTCCACCCAGATTGGGATTCGAACCGGGAATCCCTAACGCTGAGAGGAGAACATGCTAAACCACTAAGCCACCATGCTGCCCTAATCAAAACACAGCTTTGCTAATTAAACGATGAATATTGCCTGTTGGCTGAGTGTTAGATAGTAAGTAATAAATTTCGTGGCGAGCCCTGTGAGGGGTGTCGGCCGGGACACGGGGTTTTTACGAATTCGTGGCCGATATTTGTTGGGTGTAAACCGATGGCCGGTTGAAACGGCTGTTTGTCACCTCTATTAGGGTCACGGTGGGGTTCCCCATGCCCATCCAGGGGAGAACATCTCGGGCGCTGGGCAGATAGACCCAGGACAGGGCGCCAATCCATCGCTGGACACACACTCACTCACACAGACACACTCTATATGGGGCAATTTTGAGAATTCAATTGACTTGAACCATGTTTTGTGGACCGTGGGAGGAAACCGGAGAACCCGGAGGAAACCCACATGGACACGGGGAGAACATGGAAACTCCACCCAGATGGGGATTCGAACCGGGAATCCCTAACACAGAGAGGAGAACATGCTAAACCACTAAGCCACCATGCTGCCCTAATCAAAACACAGCTTTGCTAATTAAACGATGATTATTGCCTGTTGGCTGAGTGTTAGATAGTAAGTAATAAATTTCGTGGCGAGCCCTGTGAGGGACGTCGACCGGGACGCGGGGTTGTTTACGAATTCGTGGCCGATATTTGTTGGGTGTAAACCGGCGGTAAACCGTTTTGCTAAATACGTCTTTAAGAAGTCTTTAATACGATTTAAGAAGACTCCGCGTCATTTTTTAGTCATCTGGAAAATTCCGGAAAGCCATCTGAACAAATGCCCCGAATGTCCCGAAATCAAGGCTAATGTTATTAAGCCATGTCAGAGCGTCGCACGTCACTTAAACGCTCCGGCGCTCTGAGCATCAGACCCAAATCACGATCAATCGGCCCGACACCAGAAACAAAGAGGGCATTTTAATCAGCTTGCTATTGATCGCATCCCCCCCCCTCCCCTGCCCGCCCGCCGGACTCAACCCGATCTGGAAACAATGGACCGGGCCGGAATCAAAGCTCTGCGTCACGCTGGAGCAGATCAGAGGGAGAACCTCGTGAACGTCTCTGGAGAGGTCGTTAGAGCCTGACATGCAGGATGACTCTATTAAAAAAAAAATAATAATAATAATAAATAAATAAAACCTTTCCAAATCCCCAGCTCTTATCATCAGGTATCGGTGCCCGGGAGACGCCGCGGTTCGCCAGCTGTCGCAACGCTCTGCGCCATAAACGCATGAATATTCACGTGGAGTGTAATGCACGTAACGAGGAGATAATTATGATGGATTCGACCTGCGTTCCTATGAATTGCGAAGCGAAAAAAAAAGAGTGGCTACCAACAAAATAAAAAACATCGTCTTTTATATGGTTTCGAATGAGGCGGCACAGGGGCTGAGTGGTTGGGTGGAGTTTCTTCCACAATCTGGGTGGAGTTTCCATGTTCTCCATGTGTCCACGTGGGTTTCCTCCGGGTTCTCCGGTTTCCTCCCACAGTCCAAAAACATGGATCAAGGTCAGTTGAGTTCTCCAAATTGCCCCATATACAGTACATTTACATTTACATTTAGTCATTTAGCAGACGCTTTTATCTAGGGGTGTCTTCAACTAAGGATTTTCATAGTCGAATCTGATTCGTCAGATTTTCCCTATAGTCGACTGATAGTCGAATCAGTTAAAATTTCACCACAAGATGGCGCTATAAGTGTGGTTTTTAAAAAAGATTTTTTAAAAATATTTTGTTATATATTTTATATTGTTAAAGCGCACACATCATTTAAAAAAAAATATTAACAGAAATTAGGATGATTTTGTTTGACAAAAGGCTATATATATATATAACAAAAACAAAGACATTTCATGTAAAAACTAATGCTTAGCAGCAGCCATGGGCGCCCCCATGTGGTCAAAATGGTACATTCGACTATGAGGTTCATAGTCGAGTACGGTTCTCCGAATCGAATCAGCGAATATTGCAGTTCACCCCTACTTTTATCCAAAGCGACTTACAAATGAGAACACCACAAGTCAGAAGCCATGGAGAGAACCAACTATACTGTAAATTCATCAAACCTGATTGTTATTCGATGCTGCGGCTTCCCCCCCCCCTTTTTTTTATTTTTATAACAGGTATTTGTTAAAGAGATGTGTCTTCAGTAGTGTCTTAAAACTGTTTAGTGATTCTGCTTTACGGACAGAGTTGGGTAGAACGTTCCACCATGTTGCAGTGGTGAACGCCACGGAGTGAGAATCAGCTCCTCGGTGAAGTGGAACCACCAGGGGGCGATCATCACTGGAGCGAAGTGAACGAGTCGGAGTGTATTTTGAAAGATAGAGTGAAGGTAGGAGGGGGAAGAGTGTGTGTGTGTGTGTTTCGTCTCATGTACCACATGTGATATAAATAATAATACAATTTTCTTCAATCTTGAACCAATAGAGAGCGATTACATCGCAAAGACGATACAGCGATGCCTCCTCACTCAAAGAGTCCTCCACCTCCAGTCTCCCGTCGCGTTTGAAACTAATCACGCCGAATGATTTCGGTTCAGAACATGCGATCTCACCCCATGACGTGTTTGCTGACACGGCAGGATCGCCCGCGAGATATAAATATGATCCACCGCCGCCGTTCTTCATCATACACGCCGTCGTATTTCACCTGCGGGCCACTTGGAAGACAAATGTTTCCACAGCCGGCTGAGGGATGTGAAGGATGTCGGGGTAACTATTGATTGCGGGTTGTTTGTCACGCCGCACCGGCCTGCTGTGAGACTTCTACTGATCTGTTTTGTTTTTTTTGGGGGTTTTTTACATTTTTTTTTTTTTCCCAGACAGCCTCAGTGGCACCATGTGAAGTAATGCTGCGGGATAAGAAAAAAAAAATGTAATGGCTCTGAAACAAAGCCATGGCGTAGATAAAAGCAGGCTGACTCACTCGGCCGGCTTAATTGGGCAGGTTCTATACTTACGGATCTGGGGAAATCATAGAGAAGATTTGCCTTTGATTGATGACGAGCATGTTTTAGACCAATTTGCAGCGCCCTCCAGGAGGTCGTGAAAGCGGTGCATTCAGAGCGCTCGCCCTGCTGGTCCCGTAGCCTCGGAACCGAGGCGGCCGGAATAATAAGAACGATCGATATCCTCCCATCGAGTTGTTTTAAAGGCATTATGCAGAAAATGATCTGTAGCCTGCAGCCGCCGTGAACTGTGTGCGGCCTTATCTACACATAGTTTATGATCAATTGCCCCCAAGGGCAACCAGGTCATGTATGTAATTACTTTTAAATATGATTTATTGGCCCAGACTTGCCTGTTGGAATGAGTGCGCGTGCAAATTGGGAGTGGGAGGCGGGGGATGGGATAGGAATGAGCGCAGTTCTGTTGTGTACACCGACGTTCGACACTGTGTGTTGTCATAGTGTCACTGGCGACGGCATACAAATACAATTTAAAAAAAAGTTTATTTGAATAATACATAAAAATAATTGGTCCTGGGTCCATCATTCTCTACTTGATGGGCTTGGGGACCACCCCCATGTCCATCCATCCATTCCGCTTTATCATCTACTAGGGTCGCGGGGGGGTTTCCCCATGCCCACCCAGAGGAGAACGTTTCGGGCGCTGGGCAGATACACCCAGGACAGGGCGCCAATCTATCACTGGGCACACACTCATTCACACAAATACACTCTATATGGGGCAATTTGGAGAATTCAATTGACCTTTATCCATGTTTTTTGGACTGTGGGAGGAAACCGGAGAATCCGGAGGAAACGCACACGGACACGGGGAGAACATGGAATCTCCACCCAGATTGGGATTCAAACCGGGAATTCCTAGTGCTGAGAGGAGAACATGCCAACCACTAAGCCACTGTGACACCCCCCCCCCCATGTAAAATGTTTTATTTTGGTAGCCGTCCTTACACACAGTAGAATAAGTCCTCCACATTTAACCCATCTGTGCAATGAAGCACACACACACACACACACACACACACACACACACAATTGGGCTTAGGGGCCTTGCCCAAGGGCACTTCAGTCGTGGTACATGGTGGGGCCGGGGACCTTCAGGTCGCAAGGCCGGCGCCTTAACCACCAGCCTATGACTGCCCCTGCCCTGTAACAAGGCCGTGTGTTAAAAGCGGGCGTGCCCTTGTCTCGGCAGCGACGCTCGGGAACCGGAAGCTTCTAAACAATAATTGGCTTCAGATTCGTTCATTGGAGCGAATCGCGGATGAGTCCGAACCTAATTATCGCGCTACAATGCTGCCATCGTCATGGTTACGGGAAAAAAAAAACCCTGCATGTCACGTTTCACATATACGTACTTAGAAGGCTTGTATTTTTGTTTTTTAAAAAGTGCCGAGAGTTTAAAAGTCCTGCAATTTAAGTTTGTAATTTAAAGCCGAGGTGCGAGCGCGCTCGTTGGGTTATTCTGCTGTTCTTAATAATGTTCTCGGTGTAACTGTACATTAGCATTAATGAACATCCTTGGATTCGGGCTTCAAACACGGCGCGGCGGCTTTAACGTAACGATCCGTTGATTAAAGTGATTCAGGCGCTGATTGAATAACACGCTGCTATCGGACATAAAGGGCCCCGTTATTCAGAGCGTCTTTAATTCATGCATCCTTTCAGAGGAATGTTTGTTTCTTCATTTGAAAATCTTCAACTAATTAGCATTCGGATGTTTCTCTCGGCCTCGGGGTCAGCGTCCTCGAAGTGCGCCTGAAACCAAGCTAAAAAAAAAAAAAAAAAAAAAAAAAAAAATGAAACCAAGCTAACAACTCTGAATAAGGGCCGGAAAAGAATTTTAATGCAGCTCTATACGGTTGTGTATACCTTTATATACCTCATATACCTTTAATGACCATAAAGCGTCTTCTACGCTTCTTCATTCGGCCGAGGCGTTTGAATTGTATACGACATCTTTTTCATTCCTCCATTCAGCACATTCTGCCCAGAATAAATTAATTACAGACTCGAAATAGATTACCTGCAGAAAGGAGGACGTTTGGAAGATTAAATACCAATGAGGAAAAATATTATAAAGTTCTAAAGCATTGCAGAATCGCTGGATGAGTCAAGAAAAGATCTGGAACGTTCCGATCTGCAGCGGGCTGATCGTTAGACGTAACATTTTCTACCCTTTTTAAATTGGACTGTAATATTGGACAGATGCTCTGAGGACGTCCGACTCTTGTGGGAGTTGTTCCTCCCTGAAATCCTGACCCGTTCATTAAAAAGAACATTTCTGTGGTTCTGTATCGACGGCGGACCGAGGCCTGACGTTCCAGCCCGTCCGTTTGGTGTTGAGTGGAGGTGAGGTCACGGCTTTCGCAGGACAGAGGGCGTCATTAAACCATATCGTCATGAGCCGTTCTTTATCCGCCGTGTCCACGGTCATGCTGACACAGGACACGGTTCTCCCCGAAGACGCACCATTAAAGTCAAAAGCATGGACAGGTCTCTACCAGAACGTTCTTTTATGATGTATGAGCGTTTAACTTTACTTTGAATAATAGCCTCGACAAAATAAAAATAAAATAGTAAAAAGTAAAATAATAATAATAATAATAATAATGATAATAATAATAATGATAATAATAATAATGATAATAATAATAATAATAATAATAATAATAATAATAATAATAATGAATAATAATAATGATGATAATAATAATATGACTACGATAAAATAATAATAATAATTCTGATTGATAATAATTCCATGTTCCCCTACCATGTCCCATTTGGGTTCCTCCCACAGTCCAAAAAAATGGATTTAAGGTGAAATAGCTGCATGTGAGGGCGGCACAGTGGCTTAGTGGTTTAGCATGTTCTCCTCTCCCAGTCTGGGTGGAGATTCCATGTTCTCCCCGTGTCCGCGTGGGTTTCCTCTGGGTTCTCCGGTTTTCTCCCACAGTCCAAAAACATGGATCAAGGTCAATTGAATTCTCCAAATTGCCCCATATAGAGTGTGTCTGTGTGAGTGAGTGTGTGCCAGTGATAGATTGGCGTCCTGTCCTGGGTGTATCTGCCCAGCGCCCGAAACGTTCTCCAACCCATAATAATACAGATTATTTAATCCATCATGAATATAAGATTGAACGGGTTAAATTTGGACGCTTTGGAATCTTGGAAGCTGAGTTTTTCTGAATGCCTTGAATTTGCCAACCACTCTATTTTGGCTTCATCATTCCAACAAAAAGAAAATGTCTTTAAAAAGCTTTTAGCGTTTGTTTTTTTCAAGCGTTTCTTTCGTTCTTCTTCGTTCTGAATCCCACTTCGTTGGGTTTTCTTTGTGCAGAACTCCGGTTCTGGTTCCAGCTGGTTGGTTCTCGTCTGTCGCTCTCTCTGCAGCTCAATGTGACCTTCTTTCTTTTATTTGCTTCTCTGATTATTGCTCATCTTTATAAGTCATTACCATTTAATGGGCATGCGTGTAATTACAATTAAGGCTGGGCCGTTTTCTTTTCATTGTTTAAATAATGAGCTGAAGATTGATTAATGGATTAGTTCAGGTTTGGGATTTACAGTACCAGTCAAAAGTTTGGACGTGCCCCCTGTTTGTTCCACTTATTGTCCATGTTCTCAGGTCCACTTACCGTAATGATGGACTTTGTAGTTCTACCACTCCAGACTGTAGTCTATTGGTTCGTGTTCTATAGAACATACTGTGTACGTTCCCTTGACCCTGTTCTCTCACGGTCATTATCACCACAGAGCAGGTATTATTTGGTTGGTGCATTATTCTTATCCCAGCTGTGTCTGTATAAGATATATGTATATATATATATCCATCCATTATCTTCCGCTTTACCCTCTATTAGGGTCACGGGGGGGTTCCCCATGCCCATCCAGGGGAGAACGTTTCGGGTGCTGGGCAGATACACGCCAATCTATCACGGGGCACACACTCACTCACACACACACACACACACTCTATATGGGGCAATTTGGGGAACTCAATTGATCTTGATCCTTGTTCTTGGACTGTGGGAGGAAACCGGAGAACCCGGAGGAATCCCACATGGACACGGGGAGAACATGCAAACTCCACCCAGATTGGAATTCGAACTGGGAATCCCTAGTGCTGAGAGGAGAACATGCCAAACCACTTAGCCACCCATATATTTCAGACCAAACACACTATATAATCACACGTACAGATGCCATTAAACAGCTCTTAATAAACAATAAATAAAAAATATCGCTTTTCTTATTTTAACTCGCATTACGTTCTTGTGAAATGTCCTCGCCGACTTTAGAAGCACCGACAACATGGACTTTCCTCGAATCTAATTTTCTTTACAGAGTACAAAACGCGATCGGCGCTGCATTGCAGGACGCTTATCTAATTGTCTTTAATCAGAAGAGAGCTATGCAGATTTTGTGAATTATTGAACAAACCGCAGCAGCATTTGCTCTAGTAGTTTTTTTTTTTTTTTTTTTTTTTTTTTTTTTTTGCTGTACAACAGTTCCTAATTAATTCAGATGTGCTTCCAAACACATCTGTTCCTAATTGCTACAACTGAGAAAACTGAGGGTGCAGATGGGAAATTTAGAATATCTAATGAAACGTCTCTCAAACTATTAACGTTCTATTAAAATGCTAAAGACGCCGGTCAGTCCGTATCTTCGGCCGGCGTTGTGAAAACGTTGTTAGAGAATTCAAAGAGCCTCAGAATGAGATTTGGTGTCTTCAACAATGCTTAGAGTGAAAAAGAAAATCCGGTTTCTAAAGTTTAGTTGTATTTTTTTTTTTTTTTTTGCCCCGGCTGCCATGTTGTCACTTCGCCCGTGAGGATTACTTACCCCCCCCCCCTCCCTGCCCCCCCGGAAACTTCCATTTCCTCCTCATAATCCTGACAGTGCTATGAATTTTCTCCACTGTTTACTAGAGCAAGGCTTTCCCATCCAGCGCCACATCTCGGGTGGTGGGGGGGGGGGGGGTAATGTTTTGTAAGATTACAGATTGGTTTTGGAGATCCTATTGTATATCGCCGGGGGGGAAACGAGGAGCTGTGATATGGGATTGTCTGCACACAAAGCAGGATGGACAAGTGGACGAGCATTTAAGATTTCCCGGCGACAGAGCTGCGGGTCACAAACCATATTTCTGAAATTGATGAGTGGGATCAGCCGTTTCGGGACGGACGGCATTGTGGAACCGGGGATCAGGACGTCCCAATGGGTTTTGACGAGCGTGATTTTTATTGACCTTTATTGATAAAGAATGATCTATTTTTCTTCTCGGCGGCTCTCCCGTGGTCATGGATCAGCAAACAGGCAATCGAGATTAGAACGGGTCACATTTTAAAACCGAGGCTGGACGGACTGGACCAAATGTCAGAGAGGGTGGCGAATCGAAAGTGTTTTTGGTTCGGTAATGTCCCCTGATAGCGCAATGATTCTGGACCACATGCCGCATGGACTGTCGGGACTTGGGCGAACCCCTCCAGATAAGGTCAGCCAAAAGTGTAGGTAGCATTGCCAAATCGGCATTATTAGAACCCGATACAGTGGAACCTCTGATTAATGTGCTTCCAAAACAGAGATTGAAGATGTCAGTTATTATTCCATCCATCCATTATCTTCCGCTTTACCCTCTATTAGGGTCGTGGTGGGGTTCCCCATGCCCATCCAGGGGAGACCGTTTCGGGCACTGGGCAGATACACCCAGGACAGGGCGCCAATCTATCACTGGGCACTCACTCACACGCACAGACACACTCTATATGGGGCAATTTGGAGAACTCGATTGACTTGATCCATGTTTTTGGACTGTGGGAGGAAACCGGAGAACCCGGAGGAAACCCACGCGGACACGGGGAGGACATGGAAACTCCTCCCAGATTGGGATTCGAACTGGGAATCCCTAGCGCTGAGAGGAGAACATGCTAAACCACTAAGCCACCGTGCCGCCCAACATGAAAGTCATTATTCATTCATTCATTCATTCATTCATTATCTCCTGCTTTATCCTCTATTAGGGTCGCGGTGGGGTTCCCCATGCCCATCCAGGGGAGAACGTCTCGGGGGCTGGGCAGATACACCCAGGACAGGGCGCCAATCCATCGCTGGGCACACACTCACTCACACAGACACACTCTATATGGGGCATTTTGGAGAATTCAATTGACTTGATCCATGTTTTTTGGACTGTGGGAGGAAACCGGAGAACCCGGAGGAAAGCCCACGCGGACACGGGGAGGACATGGAAACTCCACCCATATTGGGATTCGAACTGGGAATCCCTAGTATAAGAAATAGTACTGTACAGAACACGCCACACGTGTTTGCATCGCTGTCAGACGTTTCTTCCACACAGCCGACTGCGCAGTGGAATCTGTCTCGCCCGACTGATCTGCGCATAGCGGGGGGGGAGGAGGGGGGGGGGGTTGGAATCTCTCAGCTGTTGAGCGTCGTGTAACTGAGATCATAAACCATCAGGTAACGTCACTCACTCACCCAGACAGGTAGAACTTACCGGTTTGTAGCATGTGGACTCATCTGACTGACGAGACGAAAGCAATGCACAGAGCTACAAAACTGAACCTGGGGGCGGGGGGGGGGGGGGGGGTCCTAGCAAATACTGGGGACGGTATTGTACTTTATTTGACCCTGCTTCGTCTACTTAATCACATTTTAGAGGGATGCTGTACTATGTGTCACTCTATATGGGGCAATTTGAAGAATTCCATTGACCTTGATTGATAGTTTTCTTCAAGAGTGCAAAACCATAAACATGAGGTCAATTCATCCATCCATTATCTTCCACTTTATCCTCTACTAGGGTCGCGCGGGTGGGGGGGGTTCCCCATGTCCATCCAACATTTCGGGCACTGGGCAGACATACCCAGGACAGGGCGCCAATCCATCACTGGGCACACACTCACTCACACAGACACACTCTATATGGGGCAATTTGGAGAATTCCATTGACCTTGATCCATGTTTTTGGACTGTGGGAGGAAAGCGGAGAACCTGGAGGAAACCCGGGGAGAACATGGAAACTCCACCCAAATTGGGATTCGAACCGGGAATCCCTAGTGCTGAGAGGAGAACATGCCAAACCACTAAGCCACCGTGCCGCCCCAGATCTGTTATATTAATCATTTACCCCAGCATGTGTTTGGGGGTAAGAATATATCTGAGGAACTAGGGCTGTATTCATCTAAAGATTTTCATAGTCGAATCTGATTCGTCAGATTTTCCCTATAGTCGACTGATAGTCGAATCAGTTAAAATTTCACCACAAGATGGCGCTAAGGGCGTAGTTTTTAAAAAATATATATTTTTTTATATTTTACTTGTTTTTCTAACAAATGAAAACCTTTTTGTTTTTGTTTTTTCTTTTTTTTTCTAGATATTAGGATGATTTTATTTGACAAAAGGCTATATATATAACGAAAACAAAGACATTTCATGTAAAAACTAATGCTTAGCAGCAGCCATGGGCGCCCCCATGTGGTCAAAATGGTACATTCGACTATGAGGTTCATAGTCGACTACGGTTCTCCGAATCGAATCGTCGAATCAGCGAATATTGCAGCTCACCCCTATGAGGAACCTTTTTTGTACAAGTTCCATCCATCCATCCCTCATCCACTAGCCCTGTTTTTTTTGACGTCTCTCGCGTTGATAGCAGGTCCCCACGTCCCCGCCTGCATGACGGACCCCGGTTCCGCCCTCCCCTCCGAAGTCATGTCGGGTTTTCCACTTGTCTGTCAAGTTACTAAACAAATAAATAAAACACAGAATTTGCACTGGGGGGGAGGGGGGGGGTGAAAATATTGCTGTGAAGATAAACAAAACGGAACGTTTATAATGACAACAATGAGGCATTAAAATAAAAAAAGACAGATATAAATAAATAAGGATTTTTTTCTAAGCAAAGATGATAAAAACAAAAAATACCACGAAGACCCGACGAGGGGCCGGGATTGTGCACGACTGCTTCCTCAAATCCCGAGCCCTCCCGTGGGACAAAGAGTAAATAAAGAGGCTCCATCATTTCACCTTGAATGAATTTCTATCATCCTCCTTTCATCCCCGGAGCGGTCCGTCGGCGCCGGCCAGCTGTCACTTTCGGAAACAATATCGGCCGTCGGAGGGAACGGAGTGGCTTGCGAGGCCCGAATGATTGTCAGATAAACTGAAAGCACACGACGTTGATGTTCCCTAAACGAGTTGCCAGGTGAACGTTAGTAAAACGCTCGGTGGTGTCGGAGGTGCGAACGGCTCGCCGGTGTCGGCGGTCATTTCATTTGAGGTCCAGTTATCTTTCAGCGTCACAGAGAATACGGGACGAGGACACGGCGGGTGATGCGTCGAGTCAGGGGGCTGATGGACTCGCTGTGCAGACGTGTGTAAGCAGCGCGAGACAAACGAGACGATGAGTCCTACACTCCGAACGCCTCGCTTTCCAGCATCCAATTAAATATTCATTAATTATGAACCTTATTTGTTTCACCGTCTCAGAATTACCGTCTGTAATAGTGAAGCATGGATTGCCTATGAACCCGCATGTTCTCCTCTCAGCGCTGGGGATTCCCGGTTCGAATCCCAATCTGGGTGGAGTTTCCATGTCCTCCCCGTGTCCGCGTGGGTTTCCTCCGGGTTCTCCGGTTTCCTCTCACAGTCCAAAAAACATGGATTCAAGGTCAATTGAATGCTCCAAATTGCCCCATATAGAGTGTGTTTGTGTGATTGAGTGTGTGCCCAGCGATAGATTGCCTCCCTGTCCTGGGTGTATCTGCCCAGCATCCGAAACGTTCTCCCCTGGATGGGCATGGGGAACCCCCCCCGCGACCCTAGTAGAGAATAAAGAGGAAGATAATGGATGGGTGGATGGATTGCCCATATTCTACTATTGCAAGGAACCTGTGTGTCTGTGTGTGTGTGTGTGTGTGTGTGTGTGTGTGTGTGTGTGTGTGTGTGTGTGTGTTTTACTGCACGGATGGTTCAAACGAGGACGACGTATTCCTCTCTGTTAAAGTTAAAGGTTAAATTTGAAGTGTTTATGTTCAAAATGAGTTATCTTGTGATTCTAACACCATCCATCCATCATCTTCGGGAATGATGGGAACTGGGAATTCCGAGCACTGAGAGGAGAACATGCTAAACCCACTAAGCCAACGTGCCGCCCGGATTTTAACTCGATTTAGAATGAAGTTTGTATTAAAGTCGCTGTGTGTTTTTATGTCCCCGAAGCTTTCGAGATGCCTGGCGGCGTAGCTACACATTAACAATCATTAAAACTATCAAGACCCATGAATATTCATGCACAAAAGAAAAAGCCGCATGCTCCCGCCACGAGCCGGGTTCCTCATCAGGGTTCTAATCGACGCGTTCTCATCGGCATTCTCACTGATTTTATTTAACGGCAGTCAAACCTGTGGACGTACATTTCCATAAACGGCCATCGAATTGATTGGGAACACGCAGCGTGTTGATTGGCTCTTTACAGTCGCTCGTCGGTTTAGATGTTTTGATTAATGAGTGTTTGATGTTTTATGATGTTGCCGTCATTCGAACCTCCTGGTCACACGGTCACACGGTCACACGGTCACGGTCGTGTTCACAGGGGTCGACGCTGGAGCATCGCTTCATCTTATTTATTATTTTTTTTTATTTGTGTGTGTGTGGGGGGGGGTGTGGGGGTGTGTGTGGGGGGTGGGTCTCATGGTGGCAATGCACAGATAGAATGTCCTGGCTTTAATTCCTGGGTGTGCGGGGTTTTCTTCCATAGTGCAAAACCATAAACACGAGGTCAATTCATTCATTCATTATCTTCCCCTTTATCCTCTATTAGGGTCACGGGGGGGGGGGGGGGGGCAGACACACCCAGGATAGGGCGCCAATCCATCCCAGAGCACACACTCACTCACACAGACACACTCTATACGGGGCAATTTGGAGAATTCAATTGACCTTGAATCCATGTTTTTGGACTGTGGGCGGAAACCGGAGGAAACCCACACAGACACAGGGAGAACATGGAAGCTCCACCCAGACCAGGATTAAAACCCGGTCCCCATTGCTAAGAAGCGTGCCAACCAATAACCCATGGGGAAATTGTGCTATTGCAAATAGTATTAGTAGAAGTGCATTATTTTTTGCCTTAAAACCCAATTACAACGAAGCAAAAGTACCCGAAATGAATGAGGTGCATAGAAGCGAGTAAATAAAAGTGTTCCTCGAGCTGATTGCTTTGTACTTCAGCTCTGACGAGCTCAGAAATCCTCGTGGTGTCTTTTGGTTCTTTGTTCTCTGGAACTGTAGTGTCAGTTTAAATGCACATTTTGGTCGAATGGTGCTTTCAACCCCCAAAAGACGTTCACCAAGGTAGCCATTTCGGTGTCATGTGTCAGACGGGAAACCAGATATTTGCCCGTCTGCCTCGTCAGGCCTGACTGTCACGTTTCCTCAGATCCAGCACCTACAGACGCGGGCGTAGTCATTACCTTTAACTTCGGCTGACGGGAAACATCGCCGTGGTTACGATTGAACGCTGCGTCTCTGATGGAGGTACAATGGGAATTCCACTTAAAGGTATTGAAATTAAATAAATAAAAAATAAATGTAAATACCTGTAATTTTAATAGAAAAGTTTTAGCAGTTTGACAGTTTAATAAAACACATACAGCACTAAAGTATACGCTTGCCTGCGGTACCTACACACAGTGTGAGTGTAAGTCGTCCTCCACATTTAACCCATCCGTGCAACACACACATTTATACAATGGGGCAATTGTGGTTAGGTGCCTTGCCCATGGGCACTTCAGCCATAGTACTTGGTGGGACCGGGAAGCGAACCGGGGACATTCAGGTCACAAGGCTAAAAAAAAATTAATTAAAAAAACCCCACCGAAATTAACAATGATGTTTAATTATATTTAATTATTATGCAGATATTACATCCATCCATTACCTTCCACTTTATCCTCTACTAGGGTCGCAAGATACATCCAGGACAGCGGGTCAATCTATCACTGGGCACACACTCACTCACACAGACACACTCTATATGGGGCAATTTGGAGAATTCAATCGACCTTGATCCATGTTTTTGGACTGTGGGAGGAAACCCGGAGGAAACCCACGCGGACACGGGGAGAACATGGAAACTCCACCCAGATCGGGATTCGAACCGGGAATCTCTAGCGCTGAGAGGAGAACATGCCAACCACAAAGCCGTCGTGCCACGCTTATACTGTGTATATATGTGAAGGGATAAAAATTTGTGATTTGTAAGTACTTTGTGTTTAAGGGCATTAGCGCATTCGATAACAATGGGGCAACCTGGCCGACAATTGCCCAAGGCCTATATTTCATGAAAACTAGATGCACCTGGCGTTTGGTGGCTGATGGATAAAGCTCGAGGACAGCCGAGTTGTCTCGAGGTCCCCCAGATAAGGGATGGAACGGCGCGTTCAACCCCGCCGTCCCCCCCCCCGTCCCCCATAGAACTCCTTCAACAAGTTTTTTCAGAATAAGCAGAGCGTGGGATGGTTTTTTAATAAATACGGTCAGGAACTGGACTTCGGGGCTCGGTATTGGTGGAACCAATGTGGTGCTGAGATCAGAGTTGGATGGCGATCTTGGGCTCGTCTTGGACGAACACGGCTTTGACTCGGTTTGTCATAAATAAACCGCTTGATTCGAAGAACGCTGAAATCATCTGTACTGTGCTTTTTGACGCCTTCAAAATTGGTTCATCTGGGAAATTTCAGATTTCCTAACAATATAAATACATATATAAACCCACGCAAGGTTGTGGGTTCAATTCCCAGTAACTGTAACTTCACCAAGACCCTTAACCCTCATTGCTACAGGGGGGCTGTCCCTGTGTTCTGCCCACAGCCATAAAGCTGGGGTACTTGTAAGTCGCTTTGGATAAATGCGTCTGCAAAATAACCAAATGTGATGTGATGTGATGTAATGCCACCCACTAAATTAAACATCCATCCATTATCTTCCGCTTTATCCTATATTAGGGTCGCGGGGGGCTTCCCCAGGCCCATCCAGGGGAGAACACCTCGGGCGCCGCTAGGTTAAACAATTTTATTTCAAATTAAATTATGAAAATGTGCTACTCTTTGCTTTTGGGAAATGCTTGATTAATAATTTAAAATACTTCTCATAGCGCTTCTACAGATTTACAGTAGCTCTTACACGACAGAACCTTCAGCTGTACTGTGATCTGTCTCATAATTAAAACACGAATGACGTCCGACAGACGAAATACTCAAGAGAAGTAAAGAGTTGGAACCCATTTTCACAACAAACTGTTAATGCTTTTAAACAGAGGTCACAGACGGCGTCTGCTGATAAGCTTCTCTGTTTAAAGTTCATTATGTTGATTACCCCCATCTTTAAGAACCCCATTTCCAAATCTAATTACATATTCCATATTCTCCTTTTGGGTAGAACCATTACACAGGAGCGAAAAAAACAAAAAAAAAACCCATGAAATGACGCTGCAGTGGTATGAACCCAGGCGTGAGTCTCTGACTGAGGGCTTTAGATTTGATGTTTGTCATTAGAAAAGCAGCGTGGGGATCAGCGGGGCAACTTAATCAGGATTAAAATTCAAATCAGAAAGATGGGAATTATCAGAACGCTCATCGTTCTGGTTTCAGGGTGGATGAGACGACCCGCTTTGAAGGATAAAAAAGCTGGGAAAAAAAAAAGATCACTGACTCAGAGAAAGCCAGGGGCAGCAGCAGAACGCCGGGCACAATGTGCGTTACATATACCGTGTTACTTTTAAACTTTTTAATTTGTAAAACATTATATATTTTTATGTTAAAGGTGGTTGTTGGTCGCTGGGCGTTTACACTGTAATGAAGCACGGCATGCTGGTTAAATCTGGACATATTTGTGAGACAGAAAACCACAAGAGACTTATAATAGCATGACGTTCAACGCCTTATATTTACATTTACATTTACATTTACATTTGGTCATTTATTGGACGCTTTTATCCAAAGCGACTTACAAGGGGAGCACAGGGTTCATCACAACATCCCTGGAGCAATGAGGGTTAAGGGTCTTGCTCAAGGACCCACACTGGTAACTTCAGTGGACCTGGGATTTGAACCCCCAACCTTCAGATTGACAGCCCAACACCCTGACCACTGAGCTACCGCACCCCTTATATGAGCATGTGACCCCTACAACCCGAACAGGTCTCAGTTGGCACGCTACTCTTATTGCTGCACATTTGCAAAAGATGTTTAGCTCAGAGAGTATGCACATCCAAAATATCCTGTGGTGACGCTGTTGCACCGACCATGCCGAGACGCTAGGGGGAGCCCTTGTCCTCCCCAGCTGCTTACAGTGAGCACCGCCTTAAAATCCATCCATCCATAGTGGTTAGCACGTTCTTCTCTCAGTGCTAGGGATTCCCAGTTCCAATCCCAATCTGGGTGGAGTTTCCATGTTCTCCCCGTGTCCGTGTGGGTTTCCTCTGGGTTCTCCGGTTTCCTCCCATAGTCCAAAAACTGATCAAGGTCAATCGAATTCTGCAAATTGCCCCATATGGAGTGTGTCTCTGTGAGTGAGTGTGTGCCCAGTGATGGATTGGCGTCCTGTCCTGGGTGTAGCTGCCCAGCACCCGAAACGTTCTCCCCTGGATGGGCATGGGGAACCCCACCGCGAACCTAGTAGAGGATAAAGCTGAAGATAATGGATGGATGGATGACGCTAACCCTTTATGGTTATAGTAACCATCAGAACCTTTTAAATAAGCACACCTAGAACCTTGAGGTAGATCCTACATAGCAAAACCTTACTCAACAATAGTCTCGCGTTCGTAATAAAGTACTCGGCGTGTTTATGTATTCGGGTTCTGATGTAAAGAACGTGAACTGTAGGAACTCCTGGAGGTGGAGCTGAAGAACCCGATTCTGGAACTCCCACAAATAATCCTGAGCTTCTCAATCAGCTCGTTCCACGTTCCTTCGTTTGAAATGCTGTGGTTCTGCGTACGGTGTTGTTTCAGCAGTGGCCCGTTTATTCATTACCACACATTAGCATGTATTTACATGTATTAGAAGCGGATGCGCCGGGGCTCGGAGGCGGAGTGCTGCCCTGTTTTCAGCTGCGGTGGCTTCGTCTGCCACGGCAGCTTCGGTGGAACTGGAATTCATCGGTTCCGCTAATGGCAGCAGCTGCTTGTTGTTGTGTGTGTTTTTTTTTTTTTTTTTTTTTTTTTTTTTTTTTTTTTGCATGTTCTTTTCCCCGTGGCCGAGATAAAACATTAGCTCTGCTGCATCTCAGCTGGAAGTGCTGCGCGGATTCCTGGAGATGAACAAAAGGCCTTGAAGTGCTATTTAATTAATTTAATGTGAGACGTGTGGAAGTGCTCTTTATATAGACCATTTATTTATATTTCACTCCGCCAACCTGAAGCCGTCTCCACTCAGACTCTCTTTTGCTGAATGTTTTGGAGGTCTGCATTTGACTGAAGTACTTTTTGGCTTTCGAATGTCCCTGTTAAGTTTGACCAGAGGTCCTTCCACAACGTTTATGACTTTTTATTGTTGTTGTTTATGACGAAATGCTGAGGTCTTACAAAAAATTCAGATTTAAGGTCCGCTTTATCCTCTACTAGGGTCGTGTGGGGGTGGGGGGGGGGTGGGTTCCTCATGCCCATACAGTTGAGAACGTTTCGGGCGCTGGGCAGATACACCCAGGACACGATGTCGCTCTATAACTGAACACACTCACTCACACACACACACTCTATATGGGGCAATTTGGAGAATTCAATTGACCTTGATCCATGTTTTTGGACTGTGGGAGGGAAACCCACACGGACACAGGGAGAACATGCAAACTCCACCCAGATTGGGATTCGAACCGGGAATCCCTAGAGCTGAGAGGAGAACATGCTAAACCACTAAGCCTGTTTTGAATCATGACGAATAATAAAAGCAACCTGTAATAATATTCAATTTACAATTAACATATTTACATAATTGGCTGTAAAATCCAAAAAAAAAAGAATCGTTTGCCGAGAAAAAAAATAAAAAAAAATAAAATAAATAAATATATATATATATATATATGTATGTATATGTATGTATGTATGTGTGTGTGTATATATATATATATTCACACTATTCTACATCACCGTTAGTCACAGAGACAGTTTGCAGATAGACGACAGCAATCTGTCACTTATGTGAGTGTAAGAAGTTTAACGTTGTTATGTAAAGTTGATGCGTAACATCATATCTTAAATGAAACTCTAAACCTTTGGACCGGCTGTGATGTATAAAGAACCTGTAGGTGTTTGATGAATGCTCTCATGCGGTTCTCCTGTTAGAATGTAAGGCCAGATTTAATTTTGGAGCTAACACTCGATCCATAATCCTAAAACCTCTGGGTTTCATCGATGTTTTATTCATGGCCTGATTTACATCCGAGCCATATTGCGGGAATGAGACATGTACATAAAATCACCGGCTGATGAGCTCCATTCTATTCTTCAGACGACTCCGTCATTAAGTTTAAAACGCGACCGCGGCCCGGGGGACGCCGTACGCCCTTACGGCTGACCCGAGTCTGCTGGAGGCAGGCCATTTTTCTTCATGTGTGCTGCGCATCGTTAATCACGTCACTTAACGTGAAAACCTTTCGTTCTTTGGGGAGCGTAGGTGAGGTTTTTAACACGATGAGAACACGGAGCTGATGAATTGTGAAAATGTTTACATGAAGCAAACATGATGGATCGCCATGGTAACCAACGATGACATGAATAGTAACACTCACTATAACTACAGTATATGGGGCCGTTACTTTATAACTGTGTAAAGATTATACGTTTACTTCTTTATTATGAATGGAATAGATGTTGGATTTATTTTCAATAAAGTATCGCACATACGGTCAAATGAAGTGGTTAATTAATGGTTTATTTATGGTTAATTTATGGATGTGTTTTGGGTTTCACATGCAGTAAACCCATCAGCGTGTCGCTTGTTGTTCGCTCTCAGAGCCATGTGCTGTCTGACTTTGGCAGGTTTCTATTTCAACGGTGCAATGCGACCAATGACACGCAAATTAACGATTACCGTTTGCGGGAGCCCAAGCAAAGCCAGGCCAAGGGATTAGTTCTTTATAAATCCGTAGACTTGATGAGACTGATTGTCCCGCTGTTTAAATGAGAGCAGAAAAAAAAAAATAGTCCTCCTTCTTCAAAATGAATTTATTAACTAACGCCAATTTGCGAGTCCATTCAAGATCTCAAGCTTTTTAAAAATTCCAGTGTCTCTGCTACAATTATCAAACTGGCGTCCATTATTACGGGGTCCACTCTCGGCATAATGCAGAGCCCCTCAGAGGCGATAAGCTAAATTGACTTTCATGGCCCATTTTAAGTCCTACATGTTTAGTAATTAGAAATAAAGTCATTACTCTGCCAGCATGCCCACCGCTCTCTCTCGAAAAAGTTAACATGCTTAAAGTGTCCTGCGAGTGTCTCTCGATAAGCGGCTTCCTCTCGACAGAAGAATAATTATCATATTAAAAATTCAGTGCAGGCTCCGACAGTCGACCTTTAATGAGAGAGGACGCCCTGGCATCGGCTGGTCAAGCTTGTATAATCACAGGCCGGTCATGACACCCCTGTTTACACACCAGAACCAGGAAATTACTCTGCGGCCACTGGGAGCGCATCGCTGGATTTGGGGCGGCCCCTCAATGTCACAGAAACAAACGCGGTGCCCCTGGACAAGCGAGATTAAATAGATGTTAAATGCATCATGGGTAAAATAGAACACTGCCCGTGCGGCTCTCTCAGGAGGTTAGGACTGGAAAAGGTACTCCGTCAAAAAGTTTCACAGAGGAAATCACAGAATATAAGAAGTTTACCCCCCCGACATGCATTATGCATGAAACTGTCCACATCATAACCGAGCACATCTGTCTTTCTGTCCCCGAATTCCTTTTTTTTTTTTTTTTTTTTTTTTTTTTTGTATTGTCAGAGGCTCCAATCTGAATTTTAAAAACATACCAAAGTTGTGACAATTTTATTTACATACAATGTGGACACGAATGGCGGTGGCGCATGTTCACCACAACGTCCCGGGGATCCAGGTTCGCATTCCGATCTGGGTGGAGTTTGCATGTTCTCCCCGTGTCCGCCCCGATTCTATGGTTTCCTCCCACAGTCCAAAAACATGAACTCAAGGTGAATGGAAAGCTCTAAATTGCCCAATTGTCTATGTCTGTGTGAGTGTGCCCAGTGATAGATTGGCGCCCTGTCCTTGGTGTTTCTACCCAGCGCCGGAAACGTTCTCCCCTGGATGGAGAAACCCCCCCATGGCCCTAGTCGAGGATGAGAGTGGGTCTTAATTCAGTCTAATTGTGAAATCATTCATTCATTCATTATCTCCCGCTTTATCCTCTATTAGGGTCGCGGTGGGGTTCCCCATGCCCATCCAGGGGAGAACGTCTCGGGCGCTGGGCAGATACACCCAGGACAGGGCGCCAATCCATCGCTGGACACACACTCACTCACTCACACACTCTATATGGGGCAATTTGGAGAACTCAATTGACTTGATCCATGTTTTTGGACTGTGGGAGGAAAACGGAGAACTCGGAGGAAACCCACGCGGACACGGGGAGAACATGGAAACTCCACCCAGATGAGGATTCGAACCGGGAATCCCTAGCGCTGAGAGGCGAACGTGCTAACCACTAAGCCACCGTGCCGCCATTGTGAAATCAAATGATTAGAAATACATTTTGGACAATTTTAGGCTCACAGGTTGATGCTTCATGTCTTTGCCGTTTACTATGTTACAAATTTTATTATAAAAAAAAATATATAAAATATAAATATATATATATATATATATTTTTTATATAAATTTTTTTTTTTTTTTCGAAGATTTAAACCCAGACTCCACCAATAAGCGAGCCTTTGAGCTAGACTCTTAACCCTCATTGCTCCGTGGGGTGCTGCCTTTGTCTGATCCCAACCATCAAGTCCAGATCCTTAAGTCTCTTTGGATAAAAGCGTCTGCAAAACTGATGTAATGAAATGTAATGTGGGGCGAATACAAAAGACAAGCCACACTTTTTTTTTTTTTTTTTTTTTTTTTTTTTTTTAGCTTTAGAAAGATAAACAACACAGAAAACCATGGGAAATCCATGTCGGCGAACCTACCAAACTCAAAACAAGTCAGCCAACAGTCAGAGTCCGCAACATCCGGCAGCGCCTCGCTCCCCCTAAATAGAAATGTTAATGTTAATGCTAATGAATGGATTTTTAAATAGCTGTGCTTTTATGCTGCCACTTCTTACAACCGCCTGCCAATCAACACGCGACATTTCACACCGAAAATGAGCCTTCAGGATAATTAAGATGCAAAAAGTTTCTTGTGCCTCGAACGGCGGGATGAAAGAGTCGAATAAAATCGCACACGACGTCCTGTATGTAGTTAATGAATGTTTTTTTTTTTTTTTTTTTAAATGGCAGCCCTTCAACGGAGGAGAATTACACAGCGGTGGAATAAACGACACTCTCGGCTTTAGGTGCCGCCTGCAAATCTATGATACTTTAAAATTGGGCCGGGGAACCGAGAGCGCCAACTGTGTCGCCACTAAAGATGCAAACAAACCAACAACACCGATTAAAAAAGAGGTAACATGTCTGGTAGCCATGTTCTCAGAATGACATCCAGCAGAGCGGGTTCCCATGCAGACGGAGGGAAGCTGATTAGGGTCGCCGGGACGGGCGGTTCATTTGTTCGCCGCCCCGTTTGGCAGCGACGGTGGGAAGGGATTAGTGTGTGCGGTTCGATGAATGGATTTCAGCTGGCTCGGAACACGGCCCGGGGCAGATCCGCCGGGGTTCCGTCAGGCTCGTTCTCGTTTGCACCGTGCCTGTAATTCCGTAGCCGCAGATTTCTGCCCAGGCTTTTGTGGTCGGTGCCTACACTGAAAATTATAAGCTTCGGCGATGCGTCTGGCTCTCCATTTGTGTCTCGCTCTTGTCCGTCTTCTTTCCCAAGTGGGTTCTAATGGTACACCCACACACTCTTATTAACATGTCTAATAATGTGGCCAGTGAATGTGCACTGCTGAATTTCAGACGCCCATAAATTATTATTTTTTTTAGAAGGCTTTTAAATTCTGCACATCACTTACATTTAATATCAGTTATGGAAAGTTAAGTTTAAAATGGCGGCACAGTGGCTTAGTGGTCGGCACATTCGCCTCTCAGCACTAGGGATTCCCGCACTAGGGGTTCGAATCTCCATCTGGGTGGAGTTTCCATGTTCTCCCCGTGTCCGCGTGGGTTTCCTCCGAGTTCTCCGTTTTCCTCCCACAGTCCAAAAACATGGATCAAGTCAATTGAGTTCTCCAAATTGCCCCATATAGAGTGTGTGAGTGAGTGAGTGTGTGTCCAGCGATGGATTGGCGCCCTGTCCTGGGTGTATCTGCCCAGCGCCCAAAACGTTCTCCCCTGGATGGGCATGGGGAACCCCACCGCGACCCTAATAGAGGATAAAGCGGGAGATAATGAATGAATGAATGAAAGTTTAAAATGTGTGTGTGTATATATATACATGTATATATATGTGTGTGTGTGTGTGTGTGTGTGTGTGTGTGTGGCACGGTGGCTTAGTGGTTGGCATGTTCTCCTCTCAGCACTAGGAGTTCCCGGTTTGAATCCCAATCTGGGTGGAGTTTCCATGTCCTCCCCATGTCTGCGTGGGTTTCCTCTGGGTTCTCAGTCCAAAAAACATGGATCAAGGCCAATTGAATTCTCCAAATTGCCCCATATAGTGTGTTTGTGTGAGTGAGTGTGTGCCCAGCGATGGATTGGCGTCCTGTCCTGGGTGTATCTGCCCAGCGTCCGAAAAGTTCTCCCCTGGATGGGCATGGAGAACCCCCCCGCCACTCTAGTAGAGGATAAAGCGGAGGATAATGGATGGATGGATGGATAACAGAAATAACAGTTTCATTCTACACTATTAAAACACACTGACATTCTCTCTCTTGCATCCACCGAACCCAGCTGCCTCCATCAGTCAGCCAGATGTTGAAGCATCGTTCATCAGCGCAGAGTTGATGCTTCTAGACTTTTCCACTTCACTATAACGGCACTTAAAGGTGACTGGAGGAGGTCCTTCAGGGCAAAACTTCGACAAATGGCTTTTTTTTTTGTGGTTGAGCCTCGCTGAAACTTTGAGATTGCTTACCGGCGTTTGATTGAGCAGTCGGTGCAGTCGGTGCAGATGGTGCAGTCGGATCGATCATGACGTGTTTGTAGATGTGTCCACACACTTGTGGCGTGTGCAGCCGTTGATTTGAATGAGTGTTGTTGTTTCGGGGCGCGCACCAACACGCCGGAGCCCTCAGACATTCTTCATCCACAGTTCTAATATATCTGCCAGCGTTTGGGAGAAAAGGCCATTTCTTCTTCTGTGAAACGCAAAATCCGTCACTGTCTCGCGCCGTGTGGAGCCTCCACCCAAACCCAATCCATCACGCAGGGCCTTCGCCCGGGTGCGATGCCGTGACCTTGAGCTGTAAACAATCCCACTGATGTATAATGTGAGGCACGCGAATAATTATCCTGAACACGGCGGACAGGAAACACAGAACATGGAGTTCAGATGGACCGGGACGTTCAAACTCACTGCTTAGAATAAACGACGCAAGACTGAGGATGACGTTCCATCACCGGACTTCGGGGGTTTTATCGCTTAAAGATTTTTATACCATGATAACGTTTACGAATTGTAATTCAGAGTGAAAGCTAAATGAAATATATATATCTATATTATATATATATATATATAAAGATAGATAGGCGGCACGGTGGCTTAGTGGTTTAGCACGTTCTCCTCTCAGCACTAGGGATTCCCGGTTCGAATCCCCATCTGGGTGGAGTTTCTATGTTCTCCCCGTGTCCGTGTGGGTTTCCTCTGGGTTCTCCGGTTTCCTCCCACAATCCAAAAACATGGTTCAAGTCAACTGAATTCTCCAAAATTGCCCCATATAGAGTGTGTCTGTGTGAGTGAGTGTGTGCCCAGCGATGGATTGGCGCCCTGTCCTGGGTCTATCTGCCCAGCGCCCGAGACGTTCTCCCCTGGATGGGCATGGGGAACCCCACCGCCACCCTAATAGAGGATAAAGCGGGAGATAATGAATGAATGAATAAAGATAGATATAATATAGATATATAATATAGATATATCTAAATATCGATATTAGATTAATAAACTGCCCAAGGAAAAATGTCGAGCAGTCAAGTGGAATGACCGCTCCATAGACTGGAAATTACAGGAGGCATATTTATGTGGTGGGGGGAGGGCGGCACGGTGGCTTAGTGGTTAGCATGTTCTCCCCTCAGCGCTAGGGATTCCCGGTTCGAATCCCAGTTTCCATGTTCTCCCGGTGTCCACGTGGGTTTCCTCCGGGTTCTCCGGTTTCCTCCCACAGTCACACAAAAACATGGATCAAGGTCAACTGAATTCTCCAAATTGCCCTATATATATATATATATATATATCCATCCATCATCTTCCGCTTTAACCTATATTAGGGTCACGGTGGGGTTCCCCATGCCCATCCAGGGAAGAACATATCGGGGGCTGGGCAGATACACCCAGGGCAGGGCGCCAATCCATCGCTGGGCACACACTCACTCACACAGACAGGGGAAATTGGAGGATATTCTGTATTATGGACACGGTGATTGCCATTTTCATTCCGTTAACCAAAATCTATTCCCGAAGACCAATTCTGAAGTCATCGTTAAATATAATGCCGAGGAAAACAGCCGTGCAAAGTAAAGAGAAATAAGCAGACGTCGGTGATTGGTGTTATTATCTATAAACTCCAGGCTATTTTCAGGGTAATTTAACATCCTTCACTGCTTTTTTTTTTAGCGCTCATCTTGGTCGTTATCAGGGTCGGCATACATGTAACTGGATTTATGATTCAGTGCAGACCTCGCTGCCCAGAGCCTCCATCAGTCAGTAAATAAAGTTATAAAATCAGGATAAATTGTTTTATTTTTAAATGTAAAAAGCTTAAACTGATAAGAAAGATGGGGGGTGGTGGATTTGGGGGGGGTTTATGGAGGTGTGGAATGATGTGGCAAATGGTTAGTATCTTGGGCGTGGAAAAATGGTGGATGAATGGATGGATAGATGGATGGATGGGTAGTTACACTAAAGGCTCATTTATACTCAACGTTAAATACGGAGACGGATACGGACGGAGCCTTTGGTCCGTACTCTGCGTTCATTTCGTACGTAATTTGCACGTTTTCTGAAAGCTTGCGGATGCGGACAGGACGGAGCAATACCACTGGAAACCGTGGGGGCAGTGCATGATGCGACCACTTCCATATGTAGACGAAGGAGAAGAAGAACATGGTGGAACTTTTTGAAGACCGGTTATACGAGTGTGTGCGCAATTTTAATCATTTATATGATGTTCCTTCGCCGGGGCTCAGGGACAAACAGTTGTTACAAAGCAAAGCAAGTTATCGAATGCCCCGGCAGACATCCGAAAGTATTGGAAATGACGTTCGTCATCAATTTCCCTCATTGGGCGGACAAGTGAATAAAATTCTCCATCCAAATGTCGCGACCTGTTCAGTGGCCTCACAGAACACCGCCGTCTAGAACGCTGCCTTTTTTGTCGTTTTTGCAGTTTGTACAAAATCATAAGTTCCTCCGCCGTCGCCATGTTTGATTTTTACTCTAAACTGCCCTCTAGTGGATGTAGTGTTCAACAACCATATCAACGGAGCTGACGCAAGGAAGTATGTGGGCAGTAACTGTTATAACGCATGAAACGCACGCACACATTTTCGTACGCAGAGGGAGTATAAATGAGGCTTAAGATGGTCCTACACTCACCATCTTAACATGATGAAGAGCAGAACGTCAAGAAATTAAATATATATTTTAAGAAAATGAATATTTATTCCACTGCGTGCAAGTAACACAACGTAAAGAGCGGCTGCACACCGATAGATAGCAGAACCTGAAAATCCATCCATTATCTTACACTTTATCCTCTATTAGGGGCGCGGGTCCCCATGCCCATCCAGGGGAGAACGTTTCGGGTGCTGGGCAGATACACCCAGGACAGGGTGCCAATCTATCACTGGACACTAACTCAAACAGACACACTCTATATGGGGCAATTTGGAGAATTCAATTGACCTTGATCCATGTTTTTGGTCTGTGGGAGGAAACCGGAGAACCCGGAGGAAACCCATGCAGACATGGGGAGGACATGCAAACTCCACCCAGATTGGGATGCGAACCGGGAATCCCTAGCGCTGAGAGGAGAACATGCCACCGTGCCGCCTAACCCTAATGTTAATGACTTCTCGTTGCCGTCCTTCACCTTCATGTATTGCTTTTATTTCGTTGGTTCTTTTGTTTTGAACGTGGCATCCTGCAATTTATCAAGACAGTTACCTAGACACTCAGAACAAGTGTAAATAATAATAAATGCACCACTGGCTTGTGAAATACATATATATATATATATATATATAGGGCTTGGTAGCTCAGTGGGTAGGGCATTGGACTATCAATCTGAAGGTTGGGGGTTCAAATCCCAGGTCCACTGAAGTTACCAGTGTGGCTCCTTGAGCGAGACCCTTAACCCTCATTGCTCCAGGGATGTTGTGATGAACCCTGTGTTCACCTTGTAAGTCGCTTTGGATAAATGCGTCCAATAAATGACCAAATGTAATGTAAATATATATATATATTGCCCGGCGATGGATTGGCGCCCTGTCCTGGGTGTATCTGCCCAGCGCCCGAGACGTTCTCCCCTGGATGGGCATGGGGAACCCCACCGCGACCCTAATAGAGGATAAAGCGGGAGATAATGAATGAATGAAATGAATATATATATATATATAGTATACACACAGTACCAATGTAGAGCGTTAGAAAGTGAAGCAGGATCTGTAATTGGTTGGTTTCTTCAGCCTGCGAGGCTCGGCGGTGCTCACTGAGTGCTGACCGCTCGCTGCACAGTTCGTAAATGTCCATAAAAATCCAGAGTGCGTGAAACTCCGGCTCTGTTTGAGCATTATTGGATTTGGCTGCTAAGTGGGGAGTGAAAAGTCTTATCGCTCGAGCAGATGTACGGGCGGCGGCCATCAATAAAACATGAGGCCAAGGAGGCCGGCCTTATTTATGTCGCCTTTCACTCAGCGATCCAATCTGCCCCGGCGACCGACGTCTGATCTGCGGCTCCGGACTGATCCGATCCATCACGTCCATCGGAGGGGACGCACACGCGCACGGCTTAATTAACTCGCCGCCGGAATGGATGCGCCGCCTCCCACCGTACTGTGATTAAGAGGGTGGGGTGGGTGGGGGGTGGGGGGGGTGCGATATCACGGGTGTCGCTGGGAAATCAATTTACTGTGTAAACAGGATGAGGATGTTTATTGATTGGCAGGCGGGCCGCTGAGAACGCTCAGCTGTTATGCAAAGGGACGACGGGGGTCCGCCAAATCTCGGCGGATTGAGCGACGGGCCGCGAACGAGCCAATGAGCCGACACCGCCGTCGCGCCGCGGGTTCCCCCGTGCAGGTTCCCCCGTGCAGGTCAATTAAGTTCTCTGACCTTTCACCTGCTGAGATCAAAGAAGGTCCAAAATTTCAGTCGCCCTTCAGTCTGCAAATGTCACGCATGCCAAGTGTTTTAGAACCTGTTTACACTGTACGGCCGCTCGAGGAGGAGGAGTCCCCCGCTGAGCCTCGGTCCTCACAAGGGTTCTTCCTTAAAATAACAACATAACGGAGTTTTTTTTCTTGCCGCTGTCGCTTCGGCTCGCTCTCTGGGGGTTTAAAGGCTTTTAACTCTGTGAAGCTGCTTTATAACAATGTACTGTTGTACAAATCCATCCATTATCTTCCCCTTTATCCTCTACTAGGGTGGGTCATCCAGGGGAGAACGTCTCAGGCGCTGGGCAGATAGACCCAGGACAGGACGTCAATCTATCACTGGGCACACACTCACTCACTCACACAGACACACTCTATATGGGGAAATTTGGAGAATCCATCTGACCTTGATCCATGTTTTTGTACTATGGGAGGAAACCGGAGAACCCGGAGGAAACCCACACGGACACGGGGAGAACATGCAAACTCCACCCAGATTGGGATCCGAACCGGGAATCCCTAGCGCTGAGAGGAGAACATGCTAAACCACTAAGGTCTGTCCTGTCTCCAAAAAATAATCTGATCACTGTACACATGAACAATGCCATCCATCCTTATCTTCCACTTTATCCTCTATTAGGGTCGCAGGGGGGTTCCCCATGCCCATCCAGGGGAGAACGTTTCAGGCGCTGGGCAGATAGACCCAGGACAGGACGCCAATCTATCACTGGACACACACTCACTCACACAGACACACTCTATATGGGGCAATTTTGAGAACTCAATTGACTTGATCCATGTTTTTGGACTGTGGGAGGAAACCGGAGAACCCGGAGGAAACCCACGCGGACACGGGGAGAACATGGAAACTCCACCCAGATTGGGATCTGAACCGGGAATCCCCAGCGCTGAGAGGAGAACATGCCAACCCCCTAAGCCACGTTTGTTCTGATTATTAAGGTCTAATTAATTCCAGAACTCCGGAACGCAGCGGCGGGAACTTTGGAATACATTAATGCTGATTGGCTTGCCTTCCTTTTTACATTTTTTTAATTATTATTTTGTTGTTTGCGTTCCGTTTTCTGGCAACTCGTGGCCCACAGGCCGCCGACTGTCTCCTCACGCCCACAGTCGCCACTGCCAACGTGGCGTCTGACGGGCGGGGCAGCAGAGAGCGGCCACGGCGAGCACCCCGACACACGGCGGGTCTCCGGCGCATCAATAAACCTCATATTAATATTCTTGGAGCGTCGCGCCCGATGATTATGATGGATCCAAACCGACAACAGAGGTCTGCGGTGTCATTTGTAATTGGCTGGCGTGTGAAGATGTTCCGCGTGTACCGGTTAGGTCCCGCCGGACGGCTAATCAGATACCGACGTGCCGCGTAATTAGCCGGCCCACCTACACGGTGGAGGAACCATCCTCGAGACGCGCTCACGTCCATCTGCAGCATGCGACGTCCACCACGAGAACGTGATCAACTCAATTACAGCAAACAAAGCCGTCGACATGTCCGCTGATGATGGACGCTCAGAACCCTCTGACAACATCCATCCATGAAGGGGGAAGGGGGGGGGGTTCCCCATGCCCATCCAGGGGAGAACGTTTTCGGGCGCTGGGCAGATACACCCAGGACAGGGCGCCAATCTATCACTGGGCACACACTCACTCACATACATACACACTCTATATGGGGCAATTTGGAGAATTCAATTGACTTGATCCATGTTTTTGGACTGTGGGAGGAAACCGGAGAACCCGGAGGAAACCCATGTGGACACGGGGAGGACATGGAAATTCCGCCCAGATTGGGATCCGAACCGGGAATCATGAGAGGAGAACATACCAACAACAAAGCCACTGAGCCACCCCCTCTGACAACATATTTACCTGAAAACATGTGCGACGGGTGGCTTAGTGGTTTAGCATGTTCTCCTCTCAGCTCTAGGGATTCCCGGTTCCAATCCCAATCTGGGTGGAGTTTCCATGTTCTCCCCGTGTCCGCGTGGGTTTCCTCCGGGTTCTCGGGTTTCCTCCCACAAATCCAAAAACATGGATCAAGGTCAATTGAGTTCTCCAAATTGCCCCATATAGAGTGTGTCTGTGTGAGTGAGTGTGTGCCCAGTGATAGATTGGCGCCCTGTCCTGGGTCTATCTGCCCAGCGTCCGAAACGTTCTCCCCTGGATATGCATTGGGAAACCCCCCCCCCGCGACCCTAATAGAGGATAAAGCGGGAGATGATGTATGGATGGAGGTATTTATAACGGAGCTGATAAACGTGCAGCATGAAGCTCTGAAGCAGATGGGGTTCTGCAGGTCTGACATTCTTAAAGGGATGTACTTGCAGTCGGCGGCTGATGCTGCAGAACAAAGAGACCTGCTGCATCCTCACTCAGCATCCGTGGAAAATAATATCCCTGTGATTGACTGAGTTCGGATGCCGCCGTTCGAGCTCACAGGCTGCTGAGGAGCATCATCCATTTTCTGCTTGCCGTGGCAGAAAATGCACTCGAATTGAAATTGCCGAGGCTCCATGGGAGGCCCTCTTTTGTACCGTTCTGAGACGCGATTTATCACCTCACTGCTCTGACACTTGAGGTCTCCATTTTTTTTTTTGTCATATTTAAAAGGGCAGCAGGCAAATCCTCATCGTTAAATCGAAACCATACTGATATCTGGGGCCTGAAAAAATAAAAATGGAAGCGTTCTCTGTAGACGGAGCTCCGGGATCCACCTTCTGTTCTCCAGCCGCGGCTTTAGTTCCTTTCAGCCTTAATAATAAAAAATTATTTTAAGATCTGGCATCCGGATCCACAGTATGAGCTCAAAACCGTAAAAATGTGTAACATGCAAATAAAATAAGTCTTTAGTGTAATATATATGAATTATGTATTATTGTATTAATTAATGTATATTATTAATTAATTCAATCATCTGAATCTTTTTCGGCGCCACGGTGGCTTAGTGGTCGGCACGTTCGCCTCTCGGCACTAGGGATTCCCGGTTCGAATCCACATCTGGGTGGAGTTTCCATGTTCTCCCCGTGTCTGCGTGGGTTTCCTCCAGGTTCTCCGGTTTCCTCCCTCAGTCCAAAAACATGGATCAAGTCAATTGAGTTCTCCAAATTGCCCCATATAGAGTATGTGTGTGTTAGTGAGTGTGTGCTCAGTGATGGATTGGCGCCCTGTCCTGGGTCTATCTGTCCAGCGCCCGAAACGTTCTCCCCTGGATGGGCATGGGGAACCCCCCCCCCCCCCCCAATATAGGGATAAAGCAGAAGATAATGAATGAATGAATCTTTTTCTTCTTTCGTGCTTTAGGGGTCAGCACCGAGAGAAGATCTGCTCTGGGAGGACACGCCCACCGCACCCATAAAGAACCCATTAAAACTTCAGCCGGGAGTCGAACCCGAGACCTTGTGAGAACCCCTGTGCCGGCGCACCGCCCGTGAGTAATCATCACATCTAATTAAGACGTATTCTCTCAGAATAAAGAAATTTTGGTGTTAATCTATCGCTTGGCACACACTATATAGGGGCAATTTTGAGCTGCCAATGTACCTTGAATCCATGTTTTTGGACTGTGGGGGGCAACCAGAGAACCCGGGAAAAGGGATTGCGATATGTACCCGTATCCCCAGTGCAGAGATGTGGACGTGATAACCACCACTACACCACCTCGCCTTCTAAATAATCATTACAATGCCAAATATAATTTAATTTATAATTTAATTGTATTTAATTTACATAAAATACCATTATTTATTATCACGCGTAGAACCTTCCACCCAACGCTCCGTCAGGCTGTAATCCACCAATAATAATCCACCAAAAAAATACTCAGACTAATTATATATTTTTTTGCAAGTCATTGTGGAGCAGTCATTGTGACTTATAAACCGCCGTGAGAACACCCCACTGAATCATGGGAAGGACGAAGGCTCAGTGAGGTGAGGAGAAATGCCCTGCGACAAAACACACAGATTGATATCGGTGCTCGGTCCTCGCAGCGGGCATCTATTCTCAACTTATGTATTATTCACGAGATAAGAAGCAAACTTTTAAAACATTGATAAATATTTGGTGTCTGGAGCTTCGGAGTGTGAAGCACCTCACGGGCCAACGATTCCCGAAGAACGCGTTCGGTCTGTTTACTGCATCATCACGTTTATAATTAGAACCCAAGAACCCGTCCATCCATCCATCCACTCATCCATTATCTTCCACTTTGTCCTCTACTAGGGTCACGCGGTGGGGTTCCCCATGCCCATCCAGGGGAGAACGTTTCGGGCGCTGGGCAGATACACCCAGGACCGGACGCCAATCTATCACTGGGCGGGCACACACTCACTCACACACACACTCTATATGGGGCAATTTGGAGAATTCAATTGACCTTGATCCATGTTTTTGGACTGTGGGAGGAAACACGGAGAACACGGAGGAAACCCACGCAGACACGGGGAGGACATGGAAACTCCACCCAGATTGGGATCCGAACCTGGAATCCCAAGTGCTGAGAGGAGAACATGCTAAACCACTAAGCCACCGTGCCGCCCCTAATTAGAACCCATCCATTCATCCATTATCTTCCGCTTTATCCTATATTAGGGTCGCGGGGGGGTTCCCCATGCACATCCAGGGGAGAACCTTTCGGGCGCTGGGTGTTGATCCATGAGGGAGTTGATCCATGTTTTTTGGACTGTGGGAGGAAACCGGAGAACCCGGAGGAAACCCACGCAGACACGGGGAGAACATGGAAACTCCACCCAGATTGGGATTCGAAGCGGGAATCCCTAGAGCTGAGAGGAGAACGTGCTGACCACTAAGCCACCGTGCCGCCTATTTTGGATCTATAATCACCAAATGGTACAACATGGTAGGACCTATCCCTGCATTTACCTGTGCAGAGATTTAGGAAGTGGTCCATTTTTTGGCGTCTTTGGTGGAGAGTTTGTGATGTGATTGTATGTCATGTGACCGTCCGGCAAATACCTCTCAGAGGATGCAGGGACGGGTTGATGGTACTCACGATGTCGCGCGTTAACGCGTAAATAAAGATCAGCTGAACCTGCTTCGGGTTCTTTAGCATCGCGGCCCTCGCGAATGCTTACGAGTGAGAACAAGCTTTTACGCCGCCTTTTTATCTGCAGCCTATTATGTGCTGCTAAGTGCTTTATAAGAGGGATCCGCCGTTCTTACGGAACTCAAAACACTCAAGCCGCTTGACTTACACACACGTCAGAACGTCGAGGGCTCTATCGATTTGTTCTGTTGCCTTTGCGTAGTCTTCTTGAATCAAACTGTCACGGGATGAAAGCCGCTGATCTATGTCCTCCATTAATTCTATCGGGTTGGTCCCCTCATGCGCAGCGGCGTCACGGTGTTGTGGCCGTGAAATCCCCCGGCGTGATGCCAAACCCCCTCAAAATCAGAAAACCCCCCTCGAACCCCAGCGCTAACGGAATGGGAACATTATACCTATTAAATATACCATTATATATATATATACACCATTATACCTATTTATACCATTATACCCATTATATTATATGCAGGGGGCATGGTGGCTTAGTGGTTGGCATGTTCTCCTCTCAGCACTAGGGGTTCCCGGTTCGAATCCCCTTCTGGGTGGAGTTTCCATGTTCTCCCCGTGTCTGTGTGGGTTTCCTCCGGGTTCTCCGGTTTCCTCCCACAGTCCAAAAACATGAATCAAGTCAATTGAATTCTCAAAATATAGAGTGTGTTCCCATATAGAGTGTGTTTGTGTGAGTAAGTGTGTGTCCAGTGATAGATTGACGTCCTGTCCTGGGTGTATCTGCCCAGCGCCTGAAACGTTCTCCCCTGGATGGACATGGGAACCCCCCCCCCCCCCCCACGACCCTAATATATGATAAAGCGGAAGATAATGAATGAATAAATGAATGAATATTACATTAGAGACAAAGAAATAATAATGATAATGAAAATTAAATATTAGTGGCTTAGTGGTTTGGCATGTTCTCCTCTCAGCGCTGGGGATTTAGATTCAAATCCCAATCTGGATGGAGTTTCCATGTTCTCCCCATGTCCGTGTGGGTTTCCTCCTTTCCTTCCCGCAGTCCAAAAACTCAAGGTCAATTGAATGAGTGTGTCCAGTGCTGATTGGCACCCTGTCCTGGGTGTATCTGCCCAGCACCCGAAACGTTCTCCCCTGAATGGGAACCCCCATGCATAATGAATAATACGATGAATAATGAATACTAATGAGCAGGTTTGATTATACGATCGTGTTTTTTTTTTCTTAATTACAGATTTGTGTTGTGTTTTGTGGAATGAAGCATCTGCTAAATGTAAACGTTATTCATAATAACATTCCGCTTGCTTTTCAAGTCCGTATTTGTATTCTGTGCTTAATTTAGTTGCAGTATTATTATGAACATGTTCTCTAATTTTCAAGTACTTTGCGAACAATGTGTTTAAACGCACCGTCCGTTTCCCCCTAACGTTCCACACTCATGATTAACGCGGCGGATTTGTTCTCCTGCTCTTGTTGTCCGTTGGACATTAGGATTGCATTGTGTTCGGTGAGCTTGGCTCAGCTCTATTTAAATTCTGACTGAATAACAGAGTTTATCACCTGAAGAGGTTTATAGGTTAATAAAACATTAAGCGGCTCAGTCCACATGGTTTGGTGATTGCAAAACCTCATAAATGCATTTCTTCTTCACGTGTCACGATTCTGACCTCGTCAAATAATGTCTCGAGTGTGAAGTGTCGCCATAAATGCGTGATATAATAATCACGCCTCATTGGCCACCATTGTTGTAAATCCGTCAGACGTACATGTTGGCGTGATTACATCCCTGAATTTTAAAGAACACTTTGCTTGCTTTGAAAATAGCCATGAATATTGATATTAATTCCATAATTTAGGACCTAAAGATAGTTTCCCCCCGAAGCTTTGCTGCCCTACAGCTGATTGGCTGTACGTTGACACTTGGCCGTCTTCAAGGCTGTGAATGGGAAAAGCTCACAAGAACCTTCAGCATGATGACAAGTTACCCAATTATCACATCATGGACCCCGGATGGTCTCTGAGGTGACATATGAAGTCGTTCCCACGTTGGAGTTATCACCAGCATCCGTTTCTGCCTCGATTCACAAACGCTGCATTAGATTAAGATTTAGACTGAATTTGCATCGACTTTAAACAGTTTCACTTTTTCTTTAAGGCTGTGAAATGTTTGATATCAGTTACCCGACCAACACGGATCACTTACCGGTTTCAGTCATACAGTCTCCACTCCCCTGAAACAACACTGAGCATTCACTTCTGGGAAAGTTATTTAATATCCACAAAATCATCTCCTTTAACCTTTTAATTCAGCTGGACGTCCTCTGGTTAATTGCTGCTGTTCTTATTTAATTAGTCATTAATTTTTGAATGCCTCTCAGTCTGGGGGGGGGGGGGGGGGGTCACAGGGGTGCGTGAAACTCAGCGCTCATGAGGCGAAAAGCAAATGTGACAAGTAGGGGTGAGCTGCAATATTCGCTGATTCGACGATTCGATTCGGAGAACCGTAGTCGACTATGAACCTCATAGTCGAATGTACCATTTTGACCACATGGGGGTGCCCATGGCTGCTGCTAAGCATTAGTTTTTACATGAAATGTCTTTGTTTTCGTTATATATATAGCCTTTTGTCAAATAAAATCATCATAATTTCTAGAAAAAAAAAGAAAAAAAAAAAAAAAAGGTTTTCATTTGTTAGAAAAACAAGTAAAATATATTTTAAAAAATCTTTTTTAAAAACTATGCTTATAGCGCCATCTTGTGGTGAAATTTAACTGATTCGACTATCAGTCGACTATAGGGAAAATCTGACGAATCAGATTCGACTACGAAAATTTGTAGTTGAAGACAGCCCTAGTGACAAGTAACCAGTGAGATCCAATTCAGCTTATTTCTATAGCGCTTTTTATAAAAGTGCATATACACACACTATATATATATATATATATATATATATATATATATATATATATATATATATATATATATATATATACATGTTTGTATATATGTGTGTATAAATGCTGGGTGGAGTTATTCTCTGTCCGATTAGTGCCCTGTCTACGGTGTATCTGCCCAAAAAATGTTCTCTACTGGATGGGTGGGTATGTGGATCCCCCCCCACCGGGGTGACACCAGTATGTGATAAAGCATAAAATAACGGATGGATTAATATATAATCAGATCGAAAAACTATTGAATTTTTAAAGTAAGTGGCAATTTATTCGATTTTAAAATCTGTCTCTGAAGACGACGTGCTTTCCTGTGAGTTTGGCCGTGATGTATAATAAAAAAAAAAAAAAAAAAAAAAAGGCTTTTCCTAATTCTTTTACTTTCGGTGTCCTTGACATTGGTACGTGAGCTCGCTTAAAGCTGGCGCTTGTGGCTGCAGGATATTTACAGCCTTATCCTAAATGATAAAGTGCAATCCAATCCTGTAGGAGGTCAAGCTCTGGCCATGCGCCCTGCATTCCAATTACAGTTATAGCAAGCGTGCCGTACGTTGGCACCTGTCGATCAAAATGTAGAAGAAGCAGTGTATGTAAATCTCGTCAGAAGAAAATTTAAATTGAAATATTCCCAACATAACAGTTCCAGGCACAAGTTTGGACACGCCCCCTTCTTGATGTTCCACTTACCATATAGATGGAGTTTGTAGTTTTATAAGTGCAGGAGGTTGTGCAGTGCAGGCGACGGAAGGGACCGCCCCATGTCATCCTACTTCTGTACATATTGTATTGACACGTTTTTTTTTTATTATGTTGGTACCGTTGATTTTATATTAGCGGTCATGATCACAGAGGGATGACTGAAACGAAAGGTGTGCAATAATTCACAACAGCGCGCCGTTATTATTCCCCATGAGGCCTTTGGAAACGCCCATTGGCCGCTCTGACTCTGAATGTGGCGTTCTAATACTCGCACCGTAATATAAATCTGTACTCCGCTGCTCATGACCTGCCGTTAATACGTCCTGTGTCCTCCAGCGCAGTGGAAGTTATGAAAGACTGTTCTGAGATGAATAAACACATCAGAGCGACCAACAGTGACAGCGACGAGCAACGACATCATCAAAGCATGAAAAAAGAAAAGAGTTATTAAATCCCAGATGATGGATTATTAATAATATGATAGAGTAGAAGTTACAAGGGCTTCTGTTTACATCCTGTTCAACACACACACACACACACACACACACACACACACACACACACACACACACACACACACACACACACAATTATGGTTGTACAGTAATATCATATGTCTATTTCTATAACCGGGCCTATTTCTCTTTCTCTCTCTCTCTCTCTCTATATATATATATATATATATATATATTCATTCATTCATTCATTCGTTATCTCCCGCTTTATCCTCTACTAGGGGCGCGGGGGGGGTTCCCCATGCCCATCCAGGGGAGAATGTCTCGGGCGCTGGGCAGATACACCCAGGACAGGGCGCCAATCCATCACTGGGCACACATTCACTCACACAGACACACTCTACATGGGGCAATTTTGAGAATTCAATTGACTTGATCCATGTTTTTGGATTGTGGGAGGAAACCGGAGAACCCTGAGGAAACCCACGCAGACACGGGGAGAACATGGAAACTCCACCCAGATGGGGATTCGAACCGGGAATCCCTAGTGCTGAGAGGAGAACGTGCTAAACCACTAAGCCACCGTGCCGCCTTTATATATATATATATATATATGTAGATAATGCAGATAGTATGTACATACATACATATACACACACACACACATATATATATATATATATATATATATATATATATATATATATATATATATATATATATATATATATATGTATGTATATGGAGGAAAATAGATATAGTTATATATACTGTATATATACATCAGACTGTAGTTTATAGAGCAGAGAGATGTTACTCAGTTGGTTTACGGCTTTATTATTTTTTTAAAAGCCCGAGAACAAACATTTAGTTTGAAACTGAATCCTCTGAAGCCTTTACTTCTACAAGTGGACTGTATCCATCCTGTTTTAATTCTCCTTAAATATGAAATGACTTTTATTATGCAGAATATGCCCTCAGGGGTCAGGACTTTAGTTTTGTACGTGCTACCTGTGAACTAAACGCCGTTGCTTTACGACTAACATAAAGAGCATGAGGCGCCTGCAGCGAGTCGTTTGGGTTTCTTCTGTTTAATGCTGATTTAGCTGAAGCTGCTGGGCTTTGCTTTGGATTTTCTTGGGTTCTCCGGTATCCTCACACAGTCCAAAAACATTAGTTCAAGGTGAAGTGGATGCTCTATATTGCCCCTAGGGCTGCACAGTGGTGTAGTGGTTGGCATGTTCTCCTCTCAGCACTGAGGATCCGGTTTTAAATCCCGATCTGGATGGCGTTTCCATGTGTTTCCGTGTCTGCATTGGATTTTCTTTGGGTTCTCCGGTATCCTCACACAGTCCAAAAACATTAGTTCAAGGTGAATTGAACCCTCTAAATTGCCCCGAGAGCGGCACAGTGGTGTAGTGGTTGGCATGTTCTCCTGTCAGCACTGAGAATCCGGTTTTAAATCCCGATCTGGATGGAGTTTCCATGTGTTTCTGTGTCTGCATTGGATTTTCTTTGGGTTCTCCGGTATCCTCACACAGTCCAAAAACATTAGTTCAAGGTGAAGTGGATGCTCTAAATTGCCCCGAGAGCGGCATAGTGCTGTAGTGGTTGGCATGTTCTCCTGTCAGCACTGAGGATCCGGTTTTAAATCCCGATCTGGGTGGCGTTTCCATGTGTTTCCATGTCTGCATTGGATTTTCTTTGGGTTCTCCGGTATCCTCACACAGTCCAAAAACATTAGTTCAAGGTGAAGTGGATGCTCTAAATTGCCCCTAGGGCTGCACAGTGGTCTAGTGGTTGGCATGTTCTCCTCTCAGCACTGAGGGTCCGGTTTTAAATCCCGATCTGGGTGGAGTTTCCATGTGTTTCCATGTCTGCATTGGGTTTTCTTCTGGTTCTCCGGTATCCTCACACAGTCCAAAAACATCAGTTCAAGGTGAATTGAACCCTCTAAATTGCCCCGAGGGCGGCACAGTGCTGTAGTGATTGGCATATTCTCCTCTCAGCACTCAGGGTCCAGTTTTAAATCCCGATCCGGGTGGAGTTTCCATGTTCTCCCCGTGTCCTCCGGGCAACATGGGAAATCTAACCCGCTCTTGCGACCCCTACTGGATTCTTGTATCGTGACGTTTCAGCTGCAGACTGTTGTAGCAGGAATCTCACTTCATTACCTTCTTGCATCAGAGCAAATTAGTTTCGATGTACGCCGAGGAAATGTGAATAAAATCCCTCACCCAGACTAAATGCCTTAAAACGTGTGACAGGCGTGTTAATATAAAAAGCAGAGCTGTAATCAGTGGACGGTCGCCGTCTGCGGAAACTCACAACGTCACATTACTCATGTCTTATTTTCTGGCCTGCCAAGGTCGCAGTAAAGCGTGTGCTTAATTGCAGATACACTTGATTATCTTCAAAATATGAGGTAAGCAGACAGACAGATCCGCCCGGCGTGGTAAGAAGCTTGCCGTGATCTTTCTCCTGTCTGAGGTTTGAGGTAAAGCAATGCATAACAATCCTCTCTGCTCGTTTACATTTGGTTTACATCGTCTGACCTACAGTTCGCGTGTTTTAGCTTCTCCAGCTGCTCTGCGGTTTAATGATAACATTCCTCTGGAAAGTGGAATCAGGTCACTGAGACTGACAGATATCACGCTCCATCAGAGTCCATCTCAGGTCATGTGATTATCAGCGAAGCTCAGTTTGTTTCTGCTGTTTATATATCGTCAGAATGTTTTTGGATTAGATGAATATAACTTGGGCGGCACATGGTGGCTTAGTGGTGGCATGTTCTCCTCTCAGCTCTAGGGATTCCCGGTTCGAATCCCTATCTGGGTGGAGTTTCCATGTTCTCCCCGCGTCTGCGTGGGTTTCCTCCGGGTTCTTCGGTTTCCTCCCACAGTCCAAAAACATGGATCAAGTCAATTGAATTCTCAAAATTGCCCCATATAGAGTGTGTCTGTGTGAGTGAGTGTGTGCCCAGCGATAGATTGGCGCCCTGTCCTGGGTCTACCTGCCCAGCGCCCGAGACGTTCTCCCCTGGATGGGCATGGGGAACCCCACCGCAACCCTAATAGAGGATAAAGTGGGAGATAATGAATGAATGAATGAATGAATGAATGAATATAACTTTGGATTGAATTAAATGTGATGCTCTAAATTGTACATACATATATATGTATAGTGTGTGTACGTATATATATATATATATATATATATATATATATATATATATATATATATATATATATATATATATATATATATATATATATGTACACTATATGTGTGTGTATATATATTTATATGTATATGTGTATATATATATATGTATGTGTGCATATATATACTGTACATACATACACATACACACACACACACACACACACACACACACACACACACATATATATATATATATATATATATATATATATATATATATATATATATATATATATATATATATATATATATATAGTGGGTGCCCCGAAAAGGCAGAGCATCCGAAACGTTCTCCCGTGGATGGGGAACCTCTTTGGGGACCCTAGTATATAATTAAATAGAAAAAAATGGATGGTGGATGGATGAATGTTGTAGTGTATTATACGTTCATACAGCCAGCCAGCAGTTTATAAGTAAGTTAACACATTCTCTACGTGAAGTAAACTTCCATTTCAGTATATGATTTGAACAAAGTCTATCGAAGAGCAAAGGCCAGTATTTTATTTTATTTTTATTTTATATGTGTTTTTTTTTTTCTTTCCAAAAATAGAAATGGTTCCCAAAGATTTGCACCGAAATGGTCGGATTGGATTCCATCCCTCATCAAGGTCGTCAACTTAGCAAGAACTAAGAGAACCAAGAAACCATGTAATCAGCAGAATGCCTCACCGTTGGCACACCACCCTGGAAGCAGCTGTTTTCATTACAGGACTGGCTGCAGGCTCTCGCACCAGCACAGCAGGGTTTGATCCTCTCTCAGTGTTGGGGTGCTGTGCACAGGGATTTGCCTCCGACGCGTCTCCGTGGAGTCGTCCATTAGGTGTTATATGAAGGCGAAGGAATAAAAGAGGTGAGAAAGAGAGACGGGGAACTGAGAGCGAGAGACACCGCCATCATAAATAATAAAGGTGGAGTCATGCCGGCTCGGCTCAAACAGATGGAACCGGCCGTAAGCTTTTGATCTACAGTTATCAGTGATGTCAACAGTGCAGTGAACTCCAGACTGTTTCTTGTAAAACAGCGACTTTCTTGGTTTGTCTCGTCGTTTTATACGCTATAAACAAGCAGAAGGCAGAATGCAGACGTGTTAATGTGAAGAACCTGCCGCTTCAGATGATCCGTATGTGGAACCTTTTTTAGTCTGAGGTGAATGTTCTAACTGTTCTGTAGTCATGGTATGTTTTTTTTAAATGCCTGAATGTTTTTGCTGTTAGTTTTATTTTACAGTCTGAATGTTTGCAGTGCAGAGCAGGAAGGTCCTGAACCCGGTCACATGTTCAGCATCTATTACATCTCCTCCAATCAGAAGGTCTGCTTGATCAGATTATTACAATCAGTTTTATCCTGATGTGTATACACACACACACACACACACACACACACACACACACACACACACACACACACACACACACAGACCTTTAATGACTCAGATTCGTATCCGACACGCATAGGATACCAGTCGTTTATTTTTCCAGCATGTTCTCCTCTCAGCGCTGGGGATTCCAGGTTTGAATCCCACTCTAGGTGGAGTTTCCATGTTCTCCCCGTGTCCACGTGGGTTTCAAGTATCAAGTATCAAGTTTTTTTTTATTTTTTATTTAATTTAAATTTTTATTTTATTTATTTTATTTTTATTTTTTATTTCCTCCGGTTTCCGATTTCTCCGGTTTCCTCCCACAGTCCAAAAACATGGATCAAGTCAATTGCGTTCTCTAAATTGCCCCAAATAGAGTGTGTCTGTGTGAGTGAGTGTGTGCCCAGTGATGGATTGGCGCCCTGTCCTGGGTGTATCTGCCCAGCGCCCGAAACGTTCTCCCCTGGATGGGCATGGGGAACCCCCCCACGACCCTAATAGAGGATAAAGTGGAAGATAATGAATGAATAATTAAAGTTTCTGTTTTTCTAAACGCTGTTTTAGATCTTTTTATTGAAGTAGATCAGGTAGAGTCTGTAACTTTCATTGTATTTTGTATTTTCATTGTATTTTGTATTTCTTTCATTGTATTTTGTATTTTGTATTTCTTTCATTGTATTTTGTATTTCTTTTGATGTATTTTGTATTTTGTATTTCTTTCATTGTATTTTGTATTTTCATTGTATTTTGTATTTTCATTGTATTTTGTATTTTCATTGTATTTTGTATTTCTTTCATTGTATTTTGTATTTTGTATTTCTTTCATTGTATTTTGTATTTCTTTTGATGTATTTTGTATTTTGTATTTCTTTCATTGTATTTTGTATTTTCATTGTATTTTGTATTTCTTTCAATGTATTTTGTATTTCTTTCAATGTATTTTGTATTTCTTTCATTGTATTTTGTATTTCTTTCATTGTATTTTGTATTTTCATTGTATTTTGTATTTTATAATAAATGGTGTGAACCACGTGCAGCGTCACCTCGCCTCGTTCTTTCGTCTCGTCTCGTTTCCTTTAGAACATTTGGAACGCAGTGCGGGTTCTTATGAAGTTTAACATTAAAGTTTTCTTTTAAAACGACGTGTTTCATTTAAATCAAATTAACAGAGCTGGAAATCCATGAGTCATTCTCCCGACGGACGAACCGCCGAATAAGCAACAGTGTGAAGTCCTCAACCAGCAGTGCATCATGGGTAATATTCACATCACATGTTCTTCACGCGGGCTGACGGTGCGAGCCCCGCTGACGATGATCAGCGTTGAAAGTGCAAATCTGCTTTCTAAACGTAAAAAAACCCCAAAACCACTTACAATCAGCAGCCAGCCACGTTTTTTACCCCAAAATGACGTCTTACTATAGCCTTACGTTTTTTAGCCCAAAATGATGTCTTACTATAGCCTTACGTTTTTCATCAAAAATGACGTCTTACTATAGCCTTACGTTTTTCATCAAAAATGACGTCTTACTATAGACTTTACGTTTTTTTTACCCAAAATGACGTCTTACTATAGCTTTACGTTTTTTAGCCCAAAATGACGTCTTACTATAGCCTTAGGTTTTTCATCAAAAATGACGTCTTACTATAGCTTTACGTTTTTTTTACCCAAAATGACGTCTTACTATAGCTTTACGTTTTTTTACCCAAAATGACGTCTTACTATTGCCTTACGTTTTTTACCCAAAAATGACGTCTTTCTATAGCCTTATGTTTTTTACCCCAAAATGACGTCTTACTATAGCCTTAGGTTTTTCATCAAAAATGACGTCTTACTATATAGCCTTATGTTTTTCTTACCCAAAATGACGTGTTACTATTGCCTTACGTTTTTTTCCCCAAAATGGCGTCTTACTATAACTTTACGTTTTTTACCCCAAAATGACGTCTTACTATAGCCTTGCGTTTATCATCAAAAATGACGTCTTAC
>JAFMOC010001197.1:0-33277 GCA_019802505.1 Corydoras sp. C115
CTGGGGCCCCCCCACTAGGCAGATACACCCAGGACGGACGCCATCTATCACTGGACCACACTACTCACACACAACACCACTCTATTGGGGAAATTTGGGGAAAAACTAAATTGCCCCTTGATCCTGTTTTTGGACTTGGGGGAAAAACCGGAGCCCCCGGGGGAAACCCACGGGGACACGGTGGATCAGGAAACTCCACCCAGATGGGGTTTGGGGAAATTCCCCAGCACTGAGGGGGAACTCCCAACCACTAAGCCCCGTCCCGCCCATAAAAAATATATATAAAATTACTATATTTTTATCAAAACTTTAAAATTTAATAACATTTGTTTTTTATGAAAATTAACGGATTATTAGTTTAAATATTTTCTTAAATTCTTAGGGAAAACCCTGCTGGTCTTTTTACAAACTTCTCGAATCCCGGTGGTCTTCAAAACCCTTACCGCGCATCTGAAGCCGTCCACAGATCACTCGCCCAAGGGAAAATTGGGCTCTGTGTAACTCTCCCCCACTGCCTTCATCCACTCTTCCCCAAAACCCCTCCTCCTCCTCTCCTCCCCCTCCTCTTCCTCCAGCCCCCTCCAAGTTGGCTTTTCCATCTTCCCCGGGCTCACTGAAAACCCATCCCCCCAAAAACCCACTGCCCAGGGACAGAGCGGTCTGCAGATGCTTGTGCAGCCATCTTCATGCTGAACATTTCCTCCGGCAGCCGGGGGAGGTGGCAGCGGGCAGGGGGGCTGATTGAAGGGTCCGGCCCACTTCCACCCCTCAAATGGAAAAAAAAACCCTGCGGTGATGGTCGCGCCACAAGGGGGGCACCAAAACCCGCTCAATCTCACAAACGGGGCGTTCGTTTTGGTGAAGGCGTTTAAAAGGGCGGGGGGGCTATCAGTTAAAAAGTTTACCAAGTCTTGCCAGGGGGGGGCTCCCTAAGTTGGGGAGGGGGGGGGTAACCCCCCCTGCCGAGTCTTTTTCTTAACCACCTCAATTCAAATATCTGGGGGCAATTGAGAACATTCAGTTTACCTTGAATCCATGTTTTTGGACAGTGGGGGGAAAACCGGAGAACCCGGAGTAAACCCATCCAGCCATTCATTATCTTCCGCTTTATCCTCTATTAGGGTCGTGGGGGGGGGGGGGTTCCCTATGCCCATCCAGGGGAGAACGTTTCAGGCGCTGGGCAGATACACCCAGGACAGGGGGGCAATCTATCACTGGACACACACTCCCACACACACACTCTATATGGGGCAATTTGGAGAACTCAATTGAGCTTGATCCATGTTTTTGGACTGTGGGAGGAAACCGGAGAACCCGGAGGAAACCCACGCGGACACGGGGAGAACATGGACACTCCACCCAGATTATGATTCGAACCGGGAATCCCTAGTGCTGAGAGGAGAACATGCTAAACCACTAAGCCACCGTGCAGCCAAATGAAAATAATTACATTATAAATTATAATCATTATAATAATTAAATTATGTAATGATTTTGTGGAGTTTCCATGTTCTCCCCGTGTCTGTGTGGGTTTCCTCCGGGTTCTCCGGTTTCCTCCCACAGTCCAAAAACATGGATCAAGGTCAATTGAATTCTCAAAATTGCCCCATATAGAGTGTGTCTGTGTGAGTGAGTGTGTGTCCAGCAATGGATTGGCGCCCTGTCCTGGGTCTATCTGCCCAGCGCCCGAGACGTTCTCCCCTGGATGGGCATGGGGAACCCCACCGCGACCCTAATAGAGGATAAAGCGGGAGATAATGAATGAATGAATTATTAATGCTTTCATAAGATAAAAGCACCGCCAGAGTCACAAACGTCCGTATCACCGACGAGTTCGGAGGTCATTTGGCGCCATCTAGTGTCCCATTCTATAATTACAACTGAGCGTCATGCGTTAACGTTGAGTCTGTGCGGTACACTGCCGCGATCTGATTGGCTGATTCGATTCTCGACGTTAATGAGTTCACAGGTGAGACTCCTGAGACTAATTAAACAACGCATTAGTCCTCAGAATGGCTCTGTATGTCATTTAGAACATTAGGGTCGTGGTGGGGGGGGTTCTCCATGCCCATCCAGGGGAGATCGTTTCGGGCGCTGGACAGATACACCCAGGACAGGACGCCAATCTATCACTGGACACACACTCACTCACACACACACACACTATATGGGGCAATTTGGAGAACTTAATTGACCTTGATCCATGTTTTTGGACTGTGGGAGGAAACCGGAGAACCCGGAGGAAACCCACGCGGACACGGGGAGAACATGGAAACTCCACCCAGATTGGGATACGAGCCACTGAGAGGAGAACATGCTAAGCCACCGTGCCGCCCAATTAATTACCTAATTAGTGGTTATATTTCATGTACGGATAAATTTTATCTCTGGTTAAATTGCCCATTTTCTACTATTTTTTATACTACACAAGCAGAATTAATTAATTACTTAATTAATTAAGTAAGTTTAAACGGTGGCTTAGTGCTTTAGCATGTTCTCCTCTCAGTACTAGGCGATCCAGGTTCGAATCCCAATTTGGTAGGAGTTTCCTTGTTCTCCCCGTCTCCGCGTGGGTTTTCTCCGGGTTCTCCGGTTTCCTCCCACAGTCCAAAAAACATGGATCAAGGTCAATTGAATTCTCCAAATTGCCCCGTATAGAGTGTGTGTGTGTGAGAATGTATCAAAGATTCCTCAAAAGTTTACATCGCGAATAAGGTCGTTTATGGAACCAAACACAAGATGGCGCTAAATACTGGTGTAAGTACAAAGTTCGTGTTCGTGTTAGAAACCAATTCTCGGTTTTTAATTAAACGATTATTGAACATGATGTCTGTTTGTTTGTCGGACTCTGGACTCTGTTCTTCCCCTTTAATATGTCCTCTGATCAGGACACCCCCTCAGAGCAGGTGTTATTAGGGTGGTGGATGAGTCTCGGTGACATGGTGGTGCAGGTGTGTGTTGTGCTGCTGGAGTTGAAACTCTGTGCACTCTGATACACACCTCCACCTGATAGCGCCACCTTGTGGATGTAGAATCAGTAGCACAGCACACCCATCAGCCACCACCCTAATTATCTCATTTATTATATATGATAAATAATAAATATAATAATAACACCATTAAAAACATTTACTTTAAATACAGTTTTATTTGTTTTGTAAAGCATCTTTGAGGTCCCCACAACCGCTATATACATTTAATGTATTATTATTATTATCCATCCATTATCTTCTGCTTTATCCTCTATTAGGGTCGTGGGGGGGGGGGGCGCTGGGCAGATGCACCCAGCACAGGGGGGCAATCTATTACTGGACACACACTACACACACACTCTCTATATGGGGCAATTTGGAGAATTCAATTGACCTTGATCCATGGTTTTGGACTGTGGAAGGAAACTGGAGAACCCGGAGGAAACCCACGCAGACATGGGAAGGACATGGAAACTCCACCCAGATTGGGATTCGAACCGGGAATCCCTAGCGCTGAGAGGAGAACATGCTAAACCACTAAGCCACATTGCCACCCTATTATTGCTATTATTATTATTATTATTATTATTATTATTATTATTATTATTATCATTATTATTATTTTATCATCGTCATTATTGTTATTATTATTATTATTATTATTATTATTATTATTTTTATTGTTATTATTATTATTATTTTTATTACTATTATTATCATTATTATTATCATTATTGTTATTATTATTATTATTATTATTATTATTATTATTATTATTATTTTTATTTTTATTACTATTATTATCATTATTGTTATTATTATTATTGTTATTATTATTATTATTATTATTATTATCATTATTATTATTTTATCATCGTCATTATTGTTATTATTATTATTATTATTATTATTTTTATTGTTATTATTATTGTTATTATTTTTTTATTTTTTATTTTTTTTTATTACTATTATCATTATTGTTATTATTATTATTGTTGTTATTATTATTATTATTATCATTATTGTTATTATTATTATTGTTATTATTATTATTATTATTGTTATTATTGTTATTATTATTTTTATTACTATTATTATTATTATTATTATTTTTATTATTATTATTATTGTTATTATTATTTTTATTACTATTATTATTATGATTATTATTGTTGTTGCCAGCGCGTCAGTAATGACGTAAGCGTGTACCGAACAGAACGGCGGAACGGATGAAGTTGAGCGGGCTGCGGGGCGGGGCTCGTTGGCGATGGGGCGGGGAGGGGGCGGGGCTCGTTGGCGGAGAGGCGGGGCCTGGGCGCGCGGTGGGCGGGGCTTCGGGCTGGTTCGCGCGAGCGTGCAGATCTTGTGCAGTTCGTTTCTCCTGCGCGCTGTGGATCAGCGCTGGTTCTCCATTCGGACTGAGGAACATGCCCCGCAGGTGAGGGTTCTGCTTCTCCTTCAGTTTGAGCTTTAATCTCAGATGAACGCTCCACCCACCTCCAACCCACCGGGGGTTCGGACCCGAGGTCAACGCATGGATGCGCCTTGGTAACGGGATCAGACGCATCCTGCAGACTCTGATCAGGACTGTGGGTGGAGGGTCTGTAAGTGGAGGGTCTGTGGGTGGAGGGACTGTGGGTGGAGGGTCTGTAAGTGGAGGGTCTGTGGGTGGAGGGACTGTGTGTGGAGGGACTGGAGGTTGAAGAATTGTGGATGGAGAGACTATGGAGGTTATGTGGGTGGAGGGTCTGTGTGTGGAGGGATAATGGGTGAAGGGACTGTGGATGGAGGGTCTGTGAGTGGAGGGATAATGGGTGAAGGGACTGTGGATGGAGGGTCTAGGGATGGAGGGATAGTGGGTGAAGGGACTGTGGATGGAGGGTCTGTGAGTGGCGGGTCTGTGTGTGGGGAGACTGGGTGGAAGGATTGTGAGTGGAGGGTCTGTGTGTGAAGGGACTGTGGATGGAGGTTCTATGTAGAGGTTATGTGGGTGGAGGAACTGTGGATGGAGGGTCTAGGGATGGAGGGATAGTGGGTGAAGGGACTGTGGATGGAGGGTCTGTGAGTGGAGGGATAATGGGTGAAGGGACTGTGGATGGAGGGTCTAGGGATGGAGGGATAGTGGGTGAAGGGACTGTGGATGGAGGGTCTGTGAGTGGCGGGTCTGTGTGTGGGGAGACTGGGTGGAAGGATTGTGAGTGGAGGGTCTGTGTGTGAAGGGACTGTGGATGGAGGTTCTATGTAGAGGTTATGTGGGTGGAGGAACTGTGGATGGAGGGTCTGTGTGTGGAGGGACTGTGGCTGGAAGGATAGTGGGTTTAGGGTCTATGGGTGGAGGGTCTGTGGCTTGAAGGGACTGTGGCTGGAGGGTCTGTGTGTGGAAGAGTGGTGGGTGGAGGGTCTGTGTGTGGAGGGACTTTGGATGAAGGGGATATGGATGGAGGGACTGTGGAAGAGTGGTGGGTGGAGGGTCTTTGTGTGGAGGGTCTGTGGGTGGAAGGATTGTGAGTGGAGTGTCTGTGTGTGGATGGACTGTGGATGGAGGTTCTATGTAGAGGTTATGTGGGTGGAGGGACTGTGTGGAGGCACTGTGGATGGAGGGTCTGTGTGTGAAGGGACTGTGGGTGGAGGTTCTATGTAGAGGTTATGTGGGTGGAGGGACTGTGTGGAGGCACTGTGGATGGAGGGTCTGTGTTTGAAGGGACTGTGGGTGGAAGGGTGGTGGGTGGAGGGTCTGTGTGTGGAAGGGTTTTGGGTGGAGGGTCTGTGTGTGGAAAGGTGGTGGGTGGAGGGAATGTGGATGGAGGGTCTGTGTGTAGAGGTTATGTGGGTGGAGGGTCTGTGTGTGGACGGACTGTGGATGGATGTTCTATGTAGAGGTTATGTGGGTGGAGGGACTGTGTGGAGGGACTGTGGGTGTAATGTCTGTGTGTGGATGGACTGTGGATGGAGGTTCTATGTAGAGGTTATGTGGGTGGAGGGACTGTGTGGAGGCACTGTGGATGGAGGGTCTGTGTGTAGAGGTTATGTGTGTGGAGGGACTGTGTGTGGACGGACTGTGGATGGAGGTTCTATGTAGAGGTTATGTGGGTGGAGGGTCTGTGTGTGGAAGGTTGGTGTGTGGAGGGTCTGTGTGTGAAGGGACTGTGGATGGAGGTTCTATGTAGAGGTTATGTGGGTGGAGGGTCTGTGTGTGGAGGGACTGTGGGTGGAGGGACTGTGGGTGGAGGGACTGTGGGTGGAGGTTCTATGTAGAGGTTATGTGGGTGGAGGGTCTGTGTGTGGAGGGACTGTGGGTGGAGGGACTGTGGGTGGAGGGACTGTGGGTGGAGGTTCTATGTAGAGGTTATGTGGGTGGAGGGTCTGTGGGTGGAGGGACTGTGGATGGAGGGTGTGTGAGTGGCAGGTCTGTGGATGGAGGGACTGTGGATGGAGGGACTGTCGGTGGGTTTAGGGTCTGTGGCTTGAAGGATAGTAGGTGGAGGGTCTGTGTGTGGGTGGAGGGTCTGTGAGTGGACAGTCTGTGGGTGGAGGGTCTGTGAGTGGACAGTCTGTGGGTGGAGGGACTATGTGTGTGTGGTGGGGGTGTTTGTAGTTCAGTCCACACCACCCTACCCGGACCCCGCTCACAATCGCCATTCCGATTCGTTCCAAAGGGTTCTGCGTGGGTCGGTCCCGTGTCCGCCCCGTGATGGCCCGGCGGCCGTTACGAGTCTGTGAGCTGTATGAGAGAACATGCCAAACCCCGGGTGCATATAACCCACGCGTGCTCCCCGTCGTGTTTCCAGGGGGCGCTGTGGCCGCTGAGGACGCGAGGAACCCCGAGAGTGCGAGTGCATGTCCGCCAACGGGATGCTGCAGCCGGGCGGTTTGGGGGGCACCTTCCCCCACCCCCACTTCCTCCCGGGGTCGGAACCCGGTTCCACGAGGAGCTCGGCGTGGGGCGGGGCGTCCGGGAGCACGGACCCGGAGTACATCATGCGGCTGGTGAGCGACGTGCGGGGGTTCGCCGACGTGCTGTTTCAGCTGAAGGAGGCCTTCCACTCCAGAGGTGAGCCACGTTCTCGCCACGTTCTCGCCGCGTTCTCGCCGACGCCCCCGTCTGTTCCGACCGGGTACTGACGCGTCCCGCCGTGCGTGACGACGTTAACGTGGAGATGTGTGTATGTGTGTGTGTGTAGTTTCATGCATTCATGCAGAGTTTGCATGTTCTCCATGTGTCCTTCAGGTTCTCCGGTTTCCTCCCACAGTCCAAAAATTCAAGGTGAATTGGCTGCTCTCAATTGCCCCTATATAGTGTGTGCGCCCAGTGATGTATTGGCGCCCTGTCCTGGGTGTATCTGCCCAGCGTCCATGACGTTCTCCCCTGGATGGACATGAGGAACCCCCCCCCACCCCACCCTGTGACCCTAGTAGAGGATTAGTTGGAAGATGATGAGATGATTTCCAAAGATCAGATCAGGAACCTAGGGTTCCAGGTTCGAATCCCGACCTTGCCGACCTTGCATGTTCTCCGTGTGTCCTCCAGGTTCTCCGGTTTCCTCCCACAGTCCAAAAATTCAAGGTGAATTGGCTGCTCTTAATTGCCCCTATATAGTGTGTGCGCCCAGTGTCCTGGGTGTATCTGCCCAGCGTCCATGATGTTCTCCCCGGGATGGACATGGAGAACCCCCACCCTCACCCTGTGACCTCCTAGAGAATTAAGCGGAAGATAATAAGATGATGGGCGTCATGGTGGTGTAATGGTTCGAATCCCGACCTTGGAGGAGTTTGCATGTTCTCCTCGTGTCCACGTGAGGTTTCCTCCAGGTTCTCCAGTCTCCTCCCCTGGTCCAAAAATGATGGATTCAAGGCTGTTCTAAATTGCCCCTATGTAGTGTGTGAGTGAGTGAGTGCCCGCCCAGTGATTGGCGTCCTGTCCTGGGTGTATCTGCCCGGCGGCCATGACGTTCTCCCCTGGATGGACATGAGGAACCCCCCCCCACCCCACCCTGTGACCCTAGTAGAGGATTAGTTGGAAGATGATGATATGATTTCCAAAGATCAGATCAGGAACCTGGGAGGGACCTGGGGTTCCAGGTTCGAATCCCGACCTTGCCGAGTTTGCATGTTCTCCGTGTGTCCTCCAGGTTCTCCGGTTTCCTCCCACAGTCCAAAAATTCAAGGTGAATTGGCTGCTCTTAATTGCCCCTATATAGTGTGTGCGCCCAGTGTCCTGGGTGTATCTGCCCAGCGTCCATGATGTTCTCCCCGGGATGGACATGGAGAACCCCCACCCTCACCCTGTGACCTCCTAGAGAATTAAGCGGAAGATAATAAGATGATGGGCGTCATGGTGGTGTAATGGTTCGAATCCCGACCTTGGAGGAGTTTGCATGTTCTCCTCGTGTCCACGTGAGGTTTCCTCCAGGTTCTCCAGTCTCCTCCCCTGGTCCAAAAATGATGGATTCAAGGCTGTTCTAAATTGCCCCTATGTAGTGTGTGAGTGAGTGAGTGCCCGCCCAGTGATTGGCGTCCTGTCCTGGGTGTATCTGCCCGGCGGCCATGACGTTCTCCCCTGGATGGACATGAGGAACCCCCCCCACCCCACCCTGACCATAGTAGAGGATTAGTTGGAAGATGATGATATGATTTCCAAAGATCAGATCAGGAACCTGGGAGGGACCTGGGGTTCCAGGTTCGAATCCCGACCTTGCCGAGTTTGCATGTTCTCCATGTGTTCTCCAGGTTCTCCGGTTTCCTCCCACAGTCCACAAATTCAAGGTGAATTGGCTGCTCTAAATTGCCCCTATATAGTGTGTGAGTGAGTGAGTGAGTGTGTGCCCACCCAGTGATTGGCGTCCTGTCCTGGGTGTATCTGCCCGGCGCCCATGACGTTCTCCCCTGGATGGACATGAGGAACCCCCACCCCCACCCCACCCTGACCATAGTAGAGTATTAGTTGGAAGGTGATGAGATGATTTCCAAAGATCAGATCAGGAACCTATGAGGAACTAATGGAACTCCTGGGTACAGACCTTCAGACCCCCCCTGGTCTCCTCAGAGGTTCTTCGGTGTACGGTTCCGTGTTGTGAAGTCGAGAACCGGCGTGTGATGTCCGGTTCTTTCATATCTCCTGGGACCGAGGGTGGTTTGAACTCCACACCATCACCTTTACCCCCGCGGTCACTGACCCGTGTTATCTGTGGCTGTTTTGGAGAACTCGTTTTAGTTCCCTAAATAGTTACGTAAGGCAGGGGGACGGTTCTGACGGTTCCCTCCTGGTGGCGGGTGATATACTTTGGGTTCTGTTTCATTTCCGGATATGAAGACGATGTGGACGTTCTAGAACTTGGGTTTCACTATTGCCTGACCTTTAAACTAGTGGACCCTAACTCGGTCGTTGGGGAGAACATTTCAGGCGCTTGGCAGCTACACCCAGGACTGGGCGCCAATCACACACACTATATAGGGGCAATTAAGAGCAGCCAATTCACCTTGAATCCAGGACATGGAAACTCCACCCAGATCGGGATTTGTATCTGTAGCAGCTACGGTGGACAGCGCTGGGGATTCCCGGTTCGAATCCCCATCTGGGTGGAGTTTGCATGTCCTCCCTGTGTCCGCGTGGGTTTCCTCCGGGTTCTCCGGTTTCCTCCCACAGTCCAAAAAACATGGATTCAAGGTCAATTGAATTCTCCAAATTGCCCCATATAGAGTGTGAGTGAGTGTGTGTCCAGTGATAGATTGCCCCCCTGTCCTGGGTGTATCTGCCCAGCGCCCGAAACGTTCTCCCCTGGATGGGCATGGGGAACCCCCCCCCACCCCCTCCCCCCACGACCCTAATAGAGGATAAAACAGAAGATAATGGATGCCCCTATATATTTTGTATGTGTGTGTGAGTCTGGGTGGAGTTTGCATATTCCTCCCGTGTCCGCGTGGGTCTCCTCCGGGTTCTCCGGTTTCCTCCCACAGTCCAAAAAACATGGATTCAAGGTCAATTGAATTCTCCAAATTGCCCCATATAGAGTGTGAGTGAGTGTGTGTTCAGTGATAGATTGCCCCCCTGTCCTGGGTGTATCTGCCCAGCGCCTGAAACGTTCTACCCTGGATGGGCATGGGGAACCCCCCACCCCTCCCCCCACGACCCTAATAGAGGATAAAGTGGAAGATAATGGATGCCCCTATATATTATGTGTGTGTGTGAGTCTGGGTGGAGTTTGCATGTTCTCCCCGTGTCTGCGTGGGTTTCCTCCGGGTTCTCCGGTTTCCTCCCACAGTCCAAAAAACATGGATTCAAGGTCAATTGAATTCTCCAAATTGCCCCATATAGAGTGTGAGTGAGTGTGTGCCCAGTGATAGATTGCCCCCTTTCCTGGGTGTATCTGCCCAGCGCCCGAAACGTTCTCCCCTGGATGGGCATGGGGAACCCCCCACCCCCCCCCCCCACGACCCTAATAGAGGATAAAGCGGAAGATAATGAATGCCCCTATATATTATCTGTGTGTGTGTGTGTGTGTGTGTGTGTGTGAGAGTCTGGGTGGAGTTTGCATGTTCTCCCCGTGTCCGCGTGGGTTTCCTTCAGGTTCTCCGGTTTCCTCCCACAGTCCAAAAACATGGATCAAGGTCAATTGAACACTCCAAATTGCCCCATATAGTGTGTGTGTCCAGTGATAGATTGCCCCCCCTGTCCTGGGTGTATCTGCCCAGCACCCGAAACGTTCTCCCCTGGATGGGCCACCCCTTTAGGCCTTTTGGCTACCAGGATGAGAATGTAAGGAGAACGAGGCTCTGTCCGGGTCTTTATAAAGTTCTGGGATCGTCGGTTCCTGATGTGGCGTTGCGTGTCGGATCCCGACGTTCCGCGGGAGCCGTGGGAGCGTTCATCGGAGCGTCGGTTTGGGAACGGCTCACTTTGGGGTAATTAAAAGCGCCGTTGCCCCTCCCTCCCTCCGCTGATGTCCAGCCGAGCGTGGCCGAGCTTCGGGGAGATGATGAAAGAGCGGGTGGAGATGAAGAGGGCGGCCGCGCCGGCCGTGTGATTACTGCATTCCAGGCTCCGCGGCGTTCCGCTCCGTCCACTCGCCGCGTCCCGACGTGGACACGCGGCGTCCCGCACCCCACACCCTGACCGGCCGGGGACTCCCGGAGAACCTGGGGTTCCACACGAGGGAGGTTCTGACAATGTTCTGCAAAAAAGAAAACAAAAGAACAGAGGCAGACGTGTTCATAACAATGCATGGAACTACACACACACACACACAAACATACACATACATATACACACACATACACACACACACACACATACATATACACACACATACATATACACACATACATACACACACACGTACACACCACATACTGTACACTCAAACACGAACTTACATACACACACATACTGTGCACGTGCATACACATACACACACATACATATACACACACGTACACACCACATACTGTACACACAAACATAAACACAAACATACACACACACATACTGTGCATACACACACACACACACACACACACATACTTACTGCACACACACCCACATACAGTGCACATACATAAACACAAATGCATACACAAATACATATACACACATACTGCACAAAAATACATACACACACACATGCACACACACCCACACACAGTGCACATACAAACATATACACAAATACACACACACATATACACACACATACCGCGCACATACATATACACACACATACTGCACACACACACACACACACATTCACATGCATACACACACACACACAAACATATACACAAATGCACACACAAATACACATACACACATACTGCGCACATACACAAATGCACACACACACATACACATATACACACACACACATACATACATACACAAATGCACACACACACACACACACACATACACAAATGCACACACACACACACACATACACAAATGCACACACACACATACACAAATGCACACACACACACACACAATGCTTGCCTTACTCTATACACACCCCACAATACACACATCACACTGCACACACACACACACACACATGCACACACACCCACACACAGTGCACATACAAACATATACACAAATGCACACACACATACACACACATACTGCACACGCATACACATCCACACACAAACATGCGCACACACATACACAAATGCGCACACACACACATACATATACACAAATGCGCACACACACACACACACACACACATATATATACACAAATGCACACACACACACACACACACAAATGCACACACACACACACACACACACACACACACACATACATATATACACAAATGCGCACACACACACACACACACACACACACACACAATGCTTGCCTTACTCTATACACACCCCACAATACACACTACACACACACACACACACACACACACACTCCACTGCACTTTACACTGTACTGACATTTCTCCGGGTTGCTGGAGGTTCTGCAGTCTCATGCATTAGGTTCTAGATTGGGACACAGTGTCTGTGATGCTCTGTATGAAACCATGAAACGACCACGGGGCAATTCGGGGCAATTCAGGGCAATTCGGGGCAATTTGGACGGGCCGGGACGGCGAGCGGGCCGTGGTGGTGGAGGTGGTGGAGCCATTCGTATTCCACTGGAATGTAGTCTTTTGTTTTGGGGTGCTTGACCCTTCTTGGCCCCCGAGAGCCGTTTTGGAGAGCCAGCCGTGTGTGACCGCTACACCCCCCCCCCTTTTACCCCCACTTCTCCCCCCCCCCCTCTTCCCCCCCTCGTAAGTGTTTATGGGGCGATTGCGAGGGGTTTGCATTTCTCACATAGTCCGAATGTTTCTGAACGAAGAGTTCGGCAGATTCGGATGTACGTTACGCTCCGCGTCGACCCCACGCTCGGGACCCCCCCCCCCCATCCCCCCGACACCCACCCCCCTCATTATCTGCCTAAATGCAGGAAAGGGCAGATTTGGGGAAAAAAAAACGCAGGCTAATTGCCCCGCAGGAAAGGAAACGCGAGACTGTCCGAGGTTGTGGATTACCGACTCGGCGCTTTATCTCAGGGTCACGGCTGAAATCGAGACCCACTCCTTCCAGAAAGGACCGCGGTGACCGGCCTTCCAAATCTGCACCGCCTCCGTCCGGTGAGGAGGAGGCGGTGAGGAGGTGCAGATGGAGGTGCAGATGGAGGTGCACCGGAAACCGGCAGAGAGATGGCTGGACATCAGAGTCCATGTTTTGTGGGAGAGATGTGTTTTGAGATGTTTCTTGAAGATGCTGACTCGGCGTTACAGAGTTGGGATGATGGTTCCACCAATGGTCAGTGGATCAGTGAGCACCACCACGGTCAGGTGGAACCACCAGGTGACGCTCATCACTAGAACATAGTGTACGAGTCGGAGTGCGTTTTGTGAATCTAGAATGGGAGCGGTATCTTAGGGGTCAGGGCGTTGGGCGTTCAATCTGAAGGTTGGGGGGTTGAAGTTACCAGTGTGGGTCCTTGAGCGAGACCCTTAACCCTCATTGCTCCAGGGGGCGCTGTGATGAACCCTGTTCTCGCCTTGTAAGTCGCTTTGGATCTAGAGTGAAGGTCAGAGGGGCCAGATCCAGAGAACGTCCTGTAGATCAGAGTCAGTGTACTGAATGCAGCAGCTACAGGGAGCCAATCAGAGAGGAGAGGTGGAGTCACATGGGTGGTAGAACATGAGTCGGGCTGCAGGGTTCTGAATCAGTTGTGAAGGTCTGATTGTGTGAGCCGGGAGACGGGATAGGCTGAGGGCTTGGACTAACAGCTGAGGAGCATGTTCAGTCAAAGGTCTGATCTTCATGATGTTCTCCAGAAGGAACCTGCAGGAACAGCTTTAGTCACATGATCAGAGAGTTTAAGATGGGGGGGGGGTTATGTAACCATGGTTACGGTCCGAGTCGGGTGGAGAGACGGTGGAGTCGTCGGTTCAGAAGGTCAGGTCATGATGGGTTGAGGGTTCAGCTGGACTTCTGAGAAGCTCTGGTTTCGCCCAATTTAATTTGAGACGACGGGCCTTTCGTCCAATCAGATCTGTCGGTGAGGCGGGCGGGTATCCGATTGGAGATGGTGGTGTCTTCAGGGGCGAGTGTCAAGGTGGGTCAGGGGGTTGCACTCTGGACATCTTCAGAAGGTCCCGTGATTGACCAATTCCCAAGTTGGCATGTTCTTCTCGTGTCTGCATGGGTTTCATACCTCAATCCACAACCTGGACTCCATACGTTCCACCAGCTGGCCAACGTATTCGGTTCCCCACCCATTTCTTAGGATTAGGGTGGTGGATGATGTCCTGTGGTCACTGATGGAGAACCCAAACCATGACCTACCATCTCCAAGGTGGAGCAGTAAGGGATGTGGGAGCTGCAGGACGGTAACCCGTGGGGGGGGGGTCCCTGGACGTCGGCCAGCGCGATCGAGAGCGATTTAAGTCCCATTCAGTTCTCCGAGTCCATTGTCCGGGCGCTGCGGCGGCGGGCGCAGAACGAGGGCCCGCCGGCGGGCGCGGAGCGAGGCGAGCCACGGGGCCCTCGCCCCAACAATGGGGCCGACTCGCGCGCCGCCGGGAAACACAGCGGCGGCATTCAGGCCCGCTGATCTGCGCCTGAAGCTCTTTTGTGCGCCGCATCGTCTCGTGTTTTTGTTCTCCGGCGGGTTCTTCGCCCCCCCCCCCCCCCCCTCACCCACCCCCCCCCCAGCCGCATTTTCCCATGTAAGAATAGCGCGCTGCGTTTTGGGAGCTGCCTCCCCGGAGAGTTACGAGCCGCGGCGGTTCTCCGTTTTTAGTTCGGTTTTCCAGCGACGCGAGGGCCACCATAAATGGCAATGCGCCGCCGGTTGAACCCTGCGCCTGACGGAACCCTGCGCCCGGCGGAACCCTGCGTTTCGCCGAACCCTGCGCCTGGCCGAACCCTGCGCCTGACGGAACCCTGCGCCTGGCCGAACCCTGCGCCCGTCGGAACCCTGCGCCCGTCGGAACCCTGCCCTCTGGCGCAACCCTGTGCCCAGCGCAACCCTGCGCCTGGCCAAACCCTGCGTCTGGCGGAACCCTGCGCCCGGCGGAACCCTGCGCCCGGCCGAACCCTGCGTCTAGCGGAACCCTGGAACCCTGCGCCCGGTGGAACCCTGCGCCCGGTGGAACCCTGCGTCTGGTGCAACCCTGCGTCTGGCGGAACCCTGCGCTTAGCGGAACCCTGGAACCCTGCGCCCGGCGGAACCCTGCGCTTGGCGGAACCCTGCGCCCGGCGGAACCCTGCACCTGGCGGAACCCTGCGCCCGGCGGAACCCTGCGTTTCGCCGATCCCTGCGCCTGACGGAACCCTGCGCCTGACGGAACCCTGCGCCTGACGGAACCCTGCGCCTGGCCGAACCCTGCGCCCGTCGGAACCCTGCGCCCGTCGGAACCCTGCGTCTGGCGCAACCCTGTGCCCAGCGCAACCCTGCGCCTGGCCAAACCCTGCGTCTGGCGGAACCCTGCGCCCGGCGGAACCCTGCGCCCGGCCGAACCCTGCGTCTAGCGGAACCCTGGAACCCTGCGCCCGGCGGAACCCTGCGCCCGGTGGAACCCTGCGTCTGGTGCAACCCTGCGTCTGGTGGAACCCTGCGCTTAGCGGAACCCTGGAACCCTGCGCCCGGCGGAACCCTGCACCTGGCGGAACCCTGCGCCCGGCCGAACCCTGCGCCTAGCGGAACCCTGGAACCCTGCGCCTAGCGGAACCCTGCGTCTGGTGCAACCCTGCGTCTGGCGGAACCCTGCGCCCGGCCGAACCCTGCGCCTAGCAGAACCCTGGAACCCTGCGCCTAGCGGAACCCTGCACCTGGCCGATCCTTGCGCCTGGCCGAACCCTGCACCCGGCGGAACCCTGCACCCGGCGGAACCCTGCACCCGGCGGAACCCTGCGGCGGGAACAGGCGCCGGCGTTAGATGCGTTCTGCGGGTTCTGGGGAACGGACGCTGCCCTCGCACCCACTTGTGGCATCGAGTCGTCCTCCTTAATGATGTCCTCACAAGGCGACCCGCTTCTCCGATATCCACAGAGGTCGTGACCCCGTCCGGCAGCAGTGTGTGGGAGACGTGCTGGTAATTGGATTGGATTATTTCGGGGGAGAACCGGGGCGGGGCGGGGGGCGGGTGTGGGGGGGGGGGGGAGCGCCCCCGAGGTGGGCTTTTGTCCGTCCGCTCTGCATGCTGTCTGTGTAAAGACCTCGGCGTTGAGCGTGCGTGTCAAGCGTCCACAGTGGAGGGTTCCAGATCGGGAGGTTGAGGGTTCCACTCCCAGCGTTGCGGATCATCCTCTGTTGGGTCCTTGAGTAGGTGGGGTTTGCATGTTCTCCCCTGGTCCGCATGGGGTTCTCTGGTTCCCTTCACTCTAAATTGCCCCTATATAGTGTGTGTGTCTGTTCCCCCCAATGGTTGACCCAGTTAGAGAAATTAAGCGGAACATAATGAGATTAGGGCGGCATGGTGGCTTTGTGGTTTAGCATGTTCTCCTCTCAGTGCTGGGGATTCCCAGTTCGAATCCCCATCTGGGTGGAGTCTCCATGTCCTCCCCATGTCCACGTGGGTTTCCTCCGGGTTCTCCGGTTTCAGTCCAAAAACATGGATCAAGGTCAATTAATTGTCAATTAACAAATTGCCCCATATAGAGTGTGTCTGTGTGTGTCCAGTGATAGATTGCCCCCCTGTCCTGGGTGTATCTGCCCAGCGCCCGAAACGTTCTCCCCTGGATGGACATGGAGAACCCCCCCCCTCCCCCCACGACCCTAATAGAGGATAAAGCTGAAGATAATGGATGGATGGATAATGAGTTTAGATAAGAAAATACAATCGGGGAGGCGTGTTAGTGTTGTGATTGGCATGTTCTCCTCTCAGCATTGGAGATTCCATGTTCGAATCCCGATCTGGGTGGAGTTTGCATGTTCTCCCCGTCTCCGCCTGGGTTTCCACCGCGTTCTCCGGGTTTCCTCCCACAGCCCAAACCCATGGATTCAGTCAATTGAATGCTCTCAATTGCCCCATTTGGAGTGTGTGTGTGTGTGTGTGTGTGTGTCCCGAAACGTTCTCCCCTGGATGGGCACGGAGAACCCCCAACCCCTCCTGACCCGACTCGAGGATTAAGCCGTAGATAATGAATGAATGAATAAAGCACAGCGTGTTGGTTGGGGGTCGGAGCCCAGTCAGCAGTGATCCGGCCCCCGTGGAGCACAAGTGGTCAGGGGTCTTGTGTAAAGGGCCACGCTGGCGGGCAGAGCTTGGTGGAACCGTTCTAACCAATCAGCAACTACTTGGATCCTTGGCTCCAGCGTTGGATATAAGAGCTTCCACTGTTTGGCGCCATTGCATTTGTGAGGTCAGGCACCGACGTTGGGTCGGAGGGCCTGTTCTTGTTCATACCAAAGGGTCAAAGGGCCAAAGGGTCAAAGTCCCCTGGCCGAACCCTGGAACCCTGCGCCCGCCGGAACCCTGCGCCCACCGGAACCCTGCGCCCGGCCGAACCCTGCGCCCGGCCGAACCCTGCGCCTGGCCGAACCCTGCGCCTGGCCGAACCCTGCGCCCGGCCGAACCCTGCGCCCGCCGGAACCCTGCACCCTGCCGAACCCTGCGCCCTGCCGGAACCCTGTGCCTGCCGGAACCCTGCGCCTGCCGGAACCCTGCGCCTGACGGAACCCTGCGCCTGGCGGAACCCTGCGCCTGGCAGAACCCTGCACCTGGCCGATCCCTGCGCCCTGCCGAACCCTGCGCCCTGCCGATCCCTGCGCTTGACGGAACCCTGCGCCCGCCTGACGGAACCCTGCTCCCGGCGGAACCCTGCGCCCGCCGGAGCCCTGCTCCCGGCGGAACCCTGCGCCCGGCGGAACCCTGCGCCCGCCGGAACCCTGCGCCCGCCGGAACCCTGCGCCCGCCGGAACCCTGTGCCTGACGGAACCCTGCGCCTGGCCAGACCCTGTGTCTGGCCAAACCCTGCGCCTGGCCTAATCCTGCGCCCGCCGGAACCCTGTGCCTGACCGATCCCTGCGCCTGACGTAACCCTGCGCCAAAGTCAAGGTTCTGTATGGGTTGGAACCAACCACATTTCCATAGATCTTGGAATGGAAGGACCATCGATGGGTAGATGTTGGTCGGAGAACCGAGAACGCATGATGGCCCTTTCATGGGATACCATCACCATGTGCCGTGGGGGGTGCAGTCGGACACAGTGAATGCCCCCCCCCCCGAAAGAACTTGGCAGAACCTCCAGTCACAGCTGTCGCATTTCACCAGGTAGCAGGACCCCCACTCTCAGACAAGCGTCCCGATACTTTTGAGCACGTTCCTCCGCGGTCCAGATGGTCCATCGGGCGTCAGGTCTGCGTTCCGTCTCCTTTAAAAGTCCGCGTCTGAGAACAGGGGACGGTTCACAGGGCAGATCCCACAGATTCCAGAACAATCCCAGGATTCCCCCGTGACACATTAAATAAACAAGGCTCCGTCGTCTTCTCAGGCCGGGGGGGACGGGGAGGACGCGCCCGGTTCTCCGCTGATCTCGGGGTTGGGGAATCGTGGGACGCGTTGGCGAGACGTTCCCCGTCGCGGCGCGAGCCGAAGGTATTTGAGCGGCGTTAACGAACAGCGTGTGTCTCGGAACCCGAGGCGGTCTGTCCCTCTCCCTGACGTCTCGGTTCTGAACGAGAGAACGAGGAGGACAGGAAGTTACTCAGATCTGCCTACAGCTCCCACTTATTTTATTATTTATTATATTTTATACAGGTGGCTTAGTGGTTGGCATGTTCTCCTCTCAGCACTGGGGATTCCCGGTTGGAATCCCAATCTGGGTGGAGTTTGCATGTCCTCCCCGTGTCTGTGTGGGTTTCCTCCGGGTTCTCCGGTTTCCATCCACAGTCCAAAAACATGGATCAAGGTCAATTGAGTTCTCCAAATTGCCCCATATAGAGTGTGTCTGTGTGAGTGAGTGTGTGTGTCCAGTGATAGATTGCCCCCCTGTCCTGGGTGTATCTGCCCAGCGCCAGAAACGTTCTCCCCTGGATGGACATGGGGAACCCCCCCCCCACACCTCCCGTGACCCTAATTAAGGATAAAGCGCAAGATAATGGATGGATGTTATATTTCAGTCCGGCACAATGGTTTAGTGGTTTGGCATGTTCTCCTCTCAGGTTCGAATCCCAATCTGGGTGGAGTTTCCATGTCCTCCCCGTGTCTGCATGGGTTTCCTCCGGGTTCTCCGGTTTCCTCCCACAGTCCAAAAAACATGGATTAAGGTGAATTGAGTTCTCCAAATTGCCCCATATAGAGTGTGTGTGTGTGAGTGTGCCCAGTGATAGATTGCCCCCCTGTCCTGGGTGTATCTGCCCACGCGCCCGCACCCGTCGTATCGATCCTCGCTGTATCTCTCGCGGTTCTGCGGCGTTAGGGTTCTTTGTGTTGGACGTTCTCGCCGCTCACGGTCACGGTCAGGCTCGGTCCGGCGCTCGTGGGACCTTGAGGAAAGTTTAACCGCTGTGTCAATATTGACCCTCGCTCAGCGGCAGCCATTGGCGCGGCCCTCGCCTAATCGCTCTGATAGAGGTGGGAAACTCGCCCGTCCCCTCCTCACAGACACTGTGTGTGTGTGTGTGTGTGTGTGTGTGTGTGTGTGTGTGTGTGTGTGTGTGTGTGTGTGTTTGGTGTCCTCCCACCCTCCCACCGGTCCCTCACCCCCGGTCCCATCCCCCCTGCTCTATCACTCGCATAGTCGGCATTCCTGTGGAACAAATGTTCACTTGTTGCTTTAGTCTTCTGCGCCGGCAGCTGAAGCGGGGCTGGATGCTGCGCTTCCTAAAAAAGAGAGAGAGGGAGAGAGAGAGGGGGGGGGAGCGAGAGAGAGAGGGGGGGGGGGGGGGGGGGGGGGGGGGGGGAGGGAGGCCCCGGTGAAGATGTGAAAATGTGGAAGTGGAGTGCTTTGTTTTATGGAGATTGTGACCGACATGCCTGCATTCGCCCGTGCGAGGGCTTTCAGTGGAGAACCGGCGGCGCCGGAATGCGGAACATTTGCAAGGCCGAGGATCCGAGCGGGCGAGGGTGCGAAGGATGGGGAGGGGGGGGGGGGGGTGGGTGGGGGGTCCGGAAATCTTAACGGCGGTTCGATTGGAAAAAGAGGCAGGTCGCTTTTATTAAAAGGTTAAGAACGTTGGGTTCCAGTTCTTCTTTTTTGCACTGGACAGGTTCCCCATGCCCATCGGGCGCTGGGCAGATACACCCAGGACAGGACGCCAATCTTTCAGTGGACACGCACACACTCACTCACACACATACACTCTATATGGGGCAATTTGGAGAACTCAATTGACCTTGATCCATGTTTTTTGGACTGTGGGAGGAAACCGGAGAACCCGGAGGAAACCCACGTGGACACGGTGGAGGACATGGAAACTCCACCCAGATTGGGATTCGAACCGGGAATTCCCTAGTGCTGAGAGGAGAACATGCTTAACCACTAAGCCACCGTGCTCCCCTTTAATATCCAGCCATCCATTATCTTCCGCTTTATCCTCTATTAGGGTCGGGGGGGGGGGTTCCCCATGCCCATCTATCTGCACTGGGCAGATACACCCATGATAGGGGGGGCAATCAATCGCTGGGCACACACACACACACTCACTCACACACATACACTCTATATGGGGCAATTTGGAGAACTCAATTCACCTTGATCCATGTTTTTTGGACTGTGGGAGGAAACCGGAGAACCCAGAGGAAACCCACGCGGACACGGTGGAGGACATGGAAACTCCACCCAGATTGGGATTCGAATCTGGATCCCCTAGCGTCCATCACTGGGCACACACACACTCTATATGGGGCAATTTGGAGAACTCAATTCACTTGATCCATGTTTTTTGGACCGTGGGAGGAAACCGGAGAACCCGGAGGAAACCCACAGGGACACGGGGAGAACATGGAAATTCCACCCAGATTGGGATTCGAACCGTGAATTCCCAGCGCTGAGAGGAGAACATGCCAACTACTACCCAATCGTGCGGCCCATAGCAGAAACTTGCCCATCCATGCCCATCAGGAGGAGAACGTTTTCGGGCGTCCAATTCACATTGAATCCCTGTATTTGGGCTGTGAGAGGACACCCATGTGAGTGGGAGGAGAACATGCAAATTCCACCCAGATCGGGATTCCATCTTGGAACCCCTTCAACATGCCTTTTTATTTATTTATTTTATTTTTATTTTTTATTTTATTTATTTATTAGGGCGGCATGGTGGCTTAGTGGTTTAGCATGTTCTCCTCTCAGCGCTAGGGATTCCCGGTTCGAATCCCCATCTGGGTGGAGTTTCCATGTCCTCCCCGTGTCCGTGTGGGTTTCCTCCGGGTTCTCCGGTTTCCTCCCACAGTCCAAAAACATATATCAAGTCAATTGAGTTCTCCAAATTGCCCCATATAGAGTATGTCTGTGTGAGTGAGAGTGTGCCCAGCGATAGATTGCCCCCCTGTCCTGGGTGTATCTGCCCAGCGCCCAAGACGTTCTCCCCTGGATGGGCATGGGGAACCCCCCCCCCCCCCGACCCAAATAGAGGATAAAAGCGGAAGATAATGAATGAATATTATTTATTTTTTTTATTTTATTTATCCAAACCCCCGAAATGCTTATTTTCTTATTTTCAGCAGCACAGTTTCATTTCCCGAATATTTGGCGCGCCGTTACACCCCATGGCATTACATTGCATGAACAGGGCAGTTAGTACAGGGCAGTGGGGGACAAGTCACCACCCCATGGGCTGCCCCAGGACATCATACCCCCGGAGGACAAAGCTGTCTGGCTAAATGAGATTTTCAGCCCCCCGCATTGGGGAGATATTTTGGGGGTCAGGGGTCTCGTATGGTCTTATGAATCGCGGTCTTTAATAATAACATAAATAATAACATAAATGATAACATAAATAATAATAAAAATAATAACATAAATAATAACATAAATAATAATAAAAATAATAACATAAATGATAACATAATAATAACAAATGATAACATAAATAATAACATAAATAATAACATAAATGATAATAAAAATAATAACATAAATGATAACATAAATAATAACAAATGATAACATAAATAATAACATAAATAATAACATAAATGATAATAAAAATAATAACATAAATAATAACATAAATGATAATAAAAATAATAACATAAATGATAACATAAATAATAACAAATGATAACATAAATAATAACAAATGATAACATAAATAATAACATAAATAATAACATAAATGATAATAAAAATAATAAACATAATGATAACATAAATAATAAATAAAATAATAACATAAATGATAACATAAAAATAACATAAATAATAACATAAATGATAACATAAATGATAACATAAATGATAACATAATAATAACAAATGATAACATAAATAATGACATAAATGATAACATAAATAATAATAAAAATGATAACAAAAATGATAACATAAATAATAACATAAATAATAACATAAATGATAATAAAAATAATAACATAAATGATAACAAAAATAATAACATAAATGATAACATAAATAATAACATAAATGATAACATAAATAATAACATAAATGATAACAAAAAATATTCAAGCAATACGGAACGATAGGACGTAATAAACACCATAACGAGGTGTTATGAGTCCCGGGGTGTAGTGGAGAACAGCGCCACCTCTTTGTGATTTATTCACAATAATACACAACCTCGAGAGTCTGACTGCTTTAATAAAACACTTTCGGAGCTTGTTTTTTTATTATAGTGAGTTTGTTTCAGAAATGTCTTCATTAAAAACTAAATCGTTAATAATCTGAGCTTCCGCAATGTAATCTAGTCCGGTTTTTTAAAGTGAACGCCGATCGCTGAGTAACAGGATGACTGTATCTCTAACGATCACATACTGCCGTCTAGTGGACAAATTACAGCTGGAAAATAATGTATTGTATTTCACGCAGGGCGGCTCGGTGGCTTAGTGGTTTGGCATGTTCTCCTCTCAGCGCTGAGGATTCCCGGTTCGAATCCCAATCTGGGTGGAGTTTTCATGTTCTCCACGTGTCCGCGTGGGTTTCCTCCAGTCCAAAAACATGGGTCAAGGTCAATTGAATTCTCCTAATTGCCCCAGATAAAATGTGTGTGTGAGTGAGTGTGTGTCCAGTGATAGATTGGCGTCCTGTCCTGGGTGTATCTGCCAAGCGCCCGAAACGTCCCCCCCCGCGACCCTAATAGAGGACAAAGCAAAAGATAATGGATGGATGGTACGAGAGGGCGTGGCATTATAGAGAGTAAATCCTATACACTTACAAACACTATAATAAATAAAAAACAAGGTTTGATTCATAAATATGTTTATTTATTATTTATTAATTTATTTATTATTATTATTTATTAAAAACAAAATTATTACGACCAGGACGCGATCTAGTCCGTTTTTTAAAGTGAACACTTTGTCGTTTTAATCCATGACGACCACATGCCGTCGCCGGACGGCCGGACGTTCACATCGAAGCTTTCAATCTGACAACTTTGAGTTTTTTTTTTTTTTCCATGGAAAATTAAAACCATGTAAAAAAAAAAAAAAAAAAAAAAAAAAAAAAAAAAGCAGCGCGGGTGTTAGGGCGGTCGCTCGCTCGGTTTCTCAGTACGGGGTGAATCAGTAATCCGAGGCATTGCTGCTGGATGGCGTCACTGAGCAGAACAGTTAAAGATAAAGAAAGTCAACAGCCCAATCAATAGAACCCTGTCTTTTATTCTAATGTCTAACACGCGGTTACGGAACCTTCAGGTAGAACCGATGAAATCGCGGCACTCTGGGGACAGATTCTTCCACCTGATGAGGTTTTCTGTGGGGTGGTGTTCACCGGGGGGGCAGTTGGACTCTTTTCTGTTACCAAACAAGGCATGAACATGTGTTTTTTGTGTGTTTGATATTCCGCATGGGTTTATTGCATTTTTCCATGTTTGGTTGTTTTTTTTTTTGTTTTTTTGTTTTTTTATTATTTGTTTTTCTAGTGCATTGTTCATGTTTTATGCGCGTTTTATCCAGTTTCTTTGTGTGCTTTTTTCAATTGTGCATTTTTGTGTTTTGTGTTTTTTTTTTTTTTTTTGTTTTTCTGCATTTTTTAAAAAATGTTTTTGTGCATTTTACATTTTTTATGCTTTACATACATTTTTTTTGTCCCTTTTTGTGCATTTTTCATATTTTACATACATTTTTTAATTTTTTTTTGTGTGTTTTGGGTTTTGTGCGAATTTTACGTGCGTTTTATACATTTTCTTGTTTTCCATGTTCTTTTTTGGTACATTTCTCATATTTTACATCAGTTTTGTGCATTTTTTCTACACATTGTGTGTTTTATTAAGGTCTTTTTTGTTCTTTTTTTTGGTGTTTTGTGTGTTGTTTTTTATATTTTACATGCATTTTGTGCATTTTTTTGTGCATTTTTTTTATGTTTTTTTTTTTTTGTGCATTTTCTTTGTTTTACATGTGTTTTGTTGCGGGATTTTTTTTTTTTTTTTGTCCCTTTTTGTGCATTTTTCATATTTGATATCTGTTTCTCATGAGTTTTTGGGTTTTTTTGTGTGTGTTTCGTTTTTTTTTTTTTTTTTTTTTTTGTGAATTTTACATGCATTTTTGTGCATTTTTCACATTTTTTTTATTTTTTATTTTTAGGTACATTTTTCATATTTTACATGCGTTTTATGCATTTTTTTTTTTTTTGTGTGTGTATTTACATTTTTTGTGTGTTTACTTTTTTTTGTGAATTTTCCATGCATTTTCTTATAATTTTTTAATGGGCTTTTTTATGCGTTTTTGATGTGTTTCTCGTACATTTTTTGTGCCCTTTGTGTGCTTTTTTTTTTTGTTTTGTTTAGATGTTTTATTTGCCTTTTTCATATGTCATGTCCATTTTGTGCGTTTCTTGTAGGTTTTTCTTGCATTTATTTTAGTGTTTTTAATGTGTTTGTGCTTTTTTTTGCGTGTTTTTTTATTATTTTTTTTTATTTTGGTTGACCATGCTGAGACACTGGGGTGAAGCCAGTCCAACCTAGCAGCTCCTGTAATATAGCGCCACCTGCAGTTATCATAAGTGTCTGAATACATTGTTAGGACACACACCTGGGTCTTTTTAACTCTTGAATTTTTTACTTTTTGTTTACGTGTCATTCGGATCGTTCGGTTGATGTGGCTTCTCCAAAACGTGGTCCGTCCTGTTGGACTGGAACGGGAACCATCCTGTCTCCTCATAGTTCGGCCTTTAGAACGTAAAGGCCGTCCGTCGTTGAGCTTTGTGGGAAAGTCGCTGTTCCACGGGCGCCCCCTGAGGAACCCTCTGCGCCGTTTCGGGTGATTTGTGGCGCAGATCGTCTCTTGTGCTAAAATTAGCCCCTGCTGGATGTTTTGGGTTTTTTTTTTTTTTTTTTTCCGGCGGTTTACAAGCCTCTAAATGGCACGGCGCCGCGCCGGGTTCGAGCTGGAGATCCGAGGCGAGGCATTTCTTCGTATTCGTTAATTAAATAACGGAGGGCGCGTCCGTGTGGCCCCCGCCAGCCATTTAAAGACGCCGTAAATTCAACGGGTTCCTTCGATCTCACGCTGCCTTTGAAGATCCAAACGTTCCCTTTTACGCTTCTGTTATGGAACACATGCAGTAGCAGCTTTTAAACACCAGGGGTGGGGTGTTTACATTTACTGTACATTTGGTCGTTTAGTTTCCTAACACAGTCCAAAAACCTGGATTCAAGGTGAAATTCGCTGCATTTATTTGCCCCTATACAGTCCAAAAACATGGTGAATTCGCTGCTTTAAATTGCCCCTATACAGTGTGTGAGTGTGTGCCTAGTGATAGATTGGCGCCCTCTCCTGGGTGTATCTGCCCAGAGCCCCAAAACATTCCCCCCTGGATGAACATGGGGAACCCCCACCCCTCCAGTTTCCTAACACAGTCCAAAAACATGGACTCAAGGTGAATTCGCTGCATTTAATTGCCCCTATATCGTGTGTGTTAGTGTGCCCAGTAATAAATTGGTGCCCTGTCCTCTGCCCAGCGCCTCAAAACGTTCCCCCCAATGAGCCAGATTCGGCATTCCAATTCATTTTGCATCGTTTTTCTCTTTACTATTTTATTTATTTTTATTGTTTTAAATCGGACCAGCGGCACGGTGGCTTAGTGGTTTGGCATGTTCTCCTCTCAGCGCTAGGGATTCCCGGTTCGAATCCCCATCTTGGTGGAGTTTCCATGTCCTCCCCATGTCCACGGGGGTTTCCTCCGGGTTCTCCGGTTTCCTCCCACAGTCCAAAAACATGGATCAAGGGCAATCGAATTCTCCAAATTGCCCCATATAGAGTGTGTGTGAGTGAGTGAGTACCCAGAGTGTATCTGCCCAGTGCCCGAAACCTGAAACGTTCTCCCCTGGATGGGCATGGGGAACCCCCCCCCCTCCCCCCCGCGTCCTTAGTACAGGATAAAGTGGAAGATAATGGATGGATATTTAAATGATGGGGCGGCACAGTGGCTTGGTGGTTTAGCATGTTCTCCTCTCAGCGCTGGGGCTTCCAGGTTCGAATCCCTATCTGGGTGGAGTTTCCATGTCCTCCCCATGTCCACAGGGGTTTCCTCCGGGTTCTCCGGTTTCCTCCCACAGTCCAAAAAACATGGATCAAGGGCAATCGAATTCTCCAAATTGCCCCATATAGAGTGTGAGTGAGTGAGTACCCAGTGATAGATTGCCCCCCTGTCCTGGGTGTATCTGCCCAGTGACCGAAACCTGAAACGTTCTCCCCTGGATGGGCATGAGGAACCCCCCCCCCCCACAGGATAAAGCGGAAGATAATGGATGGATGGACTTACGAGGTGAGCACAGGGTTCATCACAGCGCCCCCTGGAGCAACGAGGGTTAAGGCTCTTGCTCAAGGACCCACACTGGTGAATTCGCTGCTTTAAATTGCCCCTATACAGTGAGTGAGTGTTTGCCCAGTGATAGATTGCCCCCCCCCCCCCCCCCGTCCTGGGTGTATCTGCCCAGCGCCCAAAAAACGAGCATGGAGAACCCCCCCCCCCTCCTCCAGCTTCCTCCCACAGTCCAAAAACATGGATTCAAGGTGAATTCACTGCATTTAATTGCCCCTATATAGTGTGTGTGTGTGTGTCATCTCATTTGGTCCTAAACTTGAACGCCTTTGCTATGCGGCAAGAAGCCATGAGCCAGATTCGGCATTCCAATTCTGTATTTCTTTACTATTTATTAAAAAAAAAAAAAATTTTTTTATTTTTTGGAATAAATCGGACCATCGTGGTTCGGGTTCTCTGCACCTCGCGGCGTCCACGTGTAACCTGCGGGGGCGCTGCGAGTCTGCACGTGCAAACGGGTGGTCGTGCATGCGTCTGCCGGGGGTGGCGGCGTTTAATGGGGGAGGGCAATTAAAGGGGAGATTTGTAGGTTCGTCTCCACTCGGCAGAATAAAGGGCTTTTCTCGCCGCCTGTCCGCCTGGGATTTACAGTCGGGGGGGGGCATTCGTTGCGCCGCCCGGGGGGCATTCGTTACGGGACTGGGTGCCGGCGGGGTTGTCTGCATTGCGCCGTCCCGCTCTTTCTTTTGTGGGGGGGGGGGGGGTGTAATGCGTGGGGCGTGACGGACCCTGCGGTGGACCCTGCGGTGTGTACATAACGACGGGGGTCGTGATCCCAGTCTGTATGCCGTTTCTCCTCCCACAGTCCAAAAACATGGATTCAAGGTGAATTTGCTGCTCCAATTGCCCCATATAGCGTGTGTCTGTGTGAGTGAGTGTGTCCGGTGACAGATTGGCGATGGATCTGCCCGGTGCCCAAAACGTTCCCCTCTAGGTGGGCATAAGAACCCCCCCCCCCTCCCCAGTAGAGGTTTAACTGAAGGATAATGAGGGCAAGACAGTGGCTTAGTGGTTTAGTATGTTCTCCTCTCAGCACTGGGGATTCAGGTTCGAATCCCAATCTGGGTGGAGTGTCCATGTTCTCCCCATGTCCCCGTGGGTTTCCTCCGGGTTCTCCGGTTTCCTCCCACAGTCCAAAAAACATGGATCAAGGTCAATTGAGTTCTCCAAATTGCCCCATATAGCGTGTGAGTGTGTGTCCAGTGATAGATTGCCCCCCTGTCCTGGGTGTATTTGCCCAGCGCCCGAAACGTTCTCCCCTGGATGGGCATGGGGAACCCCCCCCCCTTAACCCTAGTAGAGGACACAGCAGTAGATGATGCATGGAGGGCAAGAAAGTGGCTTAGTGGTTTAGCATGTTCTCCCCTCAGCACTGGGGATTCAGGTTCGAATCCCAATCTGGGTGGAGTCTCCATGTCCTCCCCGTGTCCGCGTGGGTTTCCTCCGGGTTCTCCTGGTTTCCTCCCGCAGTCCCAAAAACATGGATCAAGTCAATTAAGTTCTCCGAATTGCCCCATATAGAGTGTGTCTGTGTGTGTGTGTGTGTGCCCAGCGATAGATTACCCCCCTGTCCTGGGTGTATCTGCCCAGCGCCCGAAACGTTCTTCTCCCCCCCCCCCCCCCCCCCCCCCCCCCCCCCCCCCCCCGTGACCCTAGTAGAGGACACAGCGGAAGATAATGGATGGAGGCTTAGTGGTTTGGCATGTTCTCCTCTCAGCACTAGGGATTCCCGGTTGAAATCCCAATCTGGGTGGAGTCTCCATGTCCTCCCCGTGTCCGCGTGGGTTTCCTCCGGGTTCTCCTGGTTTCCTCCCACAGTCTCAAAAACATGGATCAAAATCAATTGAGTTCTCCAAATTGCCCCATATAGAGTGTGTGTGTGTGTGTGTGTGTGTGTGTGAGTGTGTGTCCAGTGATGGATTGCCCCCCTGTCCTGGGTGTATCTGCCCAGCGCCCGAAACGTTCTCCCCTGGATGGGCATAGGGAACCCCCCCCCCCCCCCCAACCCTAATATAGGATAACGTGGAAGATAAAGGATGGATGGATGATGGAAGGATTGACCTACATTTCCCCCCTTTACCCCCCCCCGTCCCCCCCCGCCCCCCCCCGTCCCCCGTCCCCCGTCCCCGTCTCTGGGATTTAGGAAATTAGGCGTCAGATTTGATCTGGTGGATTAGATTAGACTCGTTCCCCAAAAGCCGGATCAGAGTTGGATCAGTGGATTCAGATGGAGCTGTTGGAAATGGAACTGAAGGAGTTGTGGGGGGTGGGGGGGGGGGAGTTGGGGTGGGGGGGGTGGGGGTGGAGGACCGAAACAGCTCTAATCCGTCCACTTCGTCCCCTCGGACCCGTCGTTCTCAGGACTTTAGAGTTTGGTATGTTCATTATCCGAGTGTCAGCAGGTGCGGGACGTCCGGATCGGGGTGGATGTCACTCTTGCGGAACCTATTAAAGCACCCGAGGGGCGGGGGCGGGGACGGGGGCGGGGTGGGATCGGGGGCGGGGGTCATTAGTTTGGTCAGTTCCCGAAAAACCTTCAGCTTATTCTCTGTAAAGCCTCCACACAGACCGGGTGGAGGACTTCCTGACCTTTTCAGACTGGATGGACGGGGGGGACGGGGGGGACGGGGGGACGGGGGGCAATTAGGGAGCACGACACATCAAAGACAGACGGACGTGTTGGTGGGAACGCCCTTCCGTTGACCGCTGGTGTATTAAGAGCTGAGTCAGCGTCCGTGTTAAAGGGAGAACCTAGGGGGGGGGGGTGTTCCCCATGTCCATCCAGGGGAGAACGTCTCGGGCGCTGGGCAGATACACCCAGGACAGGGGGGCAATCTATCACTGGACACACACTCACTCACACAAACACACTCTATATGGGGCAATTTGGAGAATTCAATTGACCTTGAGCCATGTTTTTGGACTGTGGGAGGAAAGCGGAGAACCCGGAGGAAACCCACGCGGACACGGGGAGGACATGGAGATTCCACCCAGATTGGGGTTCGAACCGGGAATCCCTAGTGCTGAGAGGAGAACATGCCAAACCACTAAGCCACCGTGCCGCCCGTTATATATTATTACATCCATCCATTATCTACAGCTTTATCCTCTATTAGTGTCACGGGGGGGGGGTTCTCCATGTCCATCCAGGGGAGAACGTCTCGGGCGCTGGGCAGATACACCCAGGACAGGGGGGCAATCCATCACTGGACACACACTCACTCACACACACACTCTATATGGGGCAATTTGGAGAACTCAATTGACCTTGAAGCCATGTTTTTTGGACTGTGGGAGGAAACCGGAGAACCCGGAGGAAACCCACGCGGACACGGGGAGGACATGGAAACTCCACCCAGATTGGGGTTCGAACCAGGAATCCCTAGCGCTGAGAGGAGAACATGCCAAATTACTGATCACTTCCACTTTATCCTCTAGTACACACACAGACACAGGGAGGACATTGGTTCCCCACCGGAAATCGAAGCAGAGACGTTCCGTCGGTGAGGTTGGAGACGCCGGCTCCTGCGCCACCCCGCCCCCTAATGGAACCCTAAAGGAGGACCCCCCGGTGTCCACGTCCCGCTCCTGTCTGTCCCCGAGGACGTTCCGATCAGTAGCACTTTAAAAGACAGATCGGATTCCGGAGTTGGGAGCGTCTCGGCGTCTTTCCTCGGAAAGCATTCCTTCTGCGTTACACAACGTTCCCCACGCAGAACCGGCGTCCCAGTTATGACATCACCGTCATGACCGGGACGCCACGCCCTCGCGAGACGTGACGCACCTGCCGACCTGGTACCTCAACTTAGACGACCATGAGGACGCTCGGCTAAAGTGGGCGGAGCCAGCGGGTCCCAGAAACGGGGACCGCCAGAGAACTTGGAACTTGACGTTCTTGCGTGGACATTGGAACCACCTCACTCTCACCTCCATAGCTTTGTCTCCCAACCCTCCTACCTATCCCGTCCCGTCCCGGTTCGAATCCCAATCTGGGTGGAGTTTGCATGTCCTCCCCGTGTCCGCATGGGTTTCCTCCAGGTTCCCCACTGATAATAACAATAAGGTCGGCACGGTGGCTTAGTGGTTTGGCATGTTCTCCTTTCAGCACGGGTGATTCCCGGTTTGAATCCCCATCTGGGTGGAGTTTCCATGTCCTCCCCGTGTCAGCGTAGGTTTCCTCCGGGTTCTCCGGTTTCCTCCCACAGTCCCAAAAACATGGATCAAGGTCAATTGAGTTCTCCAAATTGCCCCATATAGAGTGTGTGTGTGAGTGAGTGTGTGTCCAGCGATAGATTGCCCCCCTGTCCTGGGTGTATCTGCCCAGCGCCTGAAACGTTCTCCCCTGGATGGACATGGGGAACCCCCCCCCCCCCCACGACCCTAATAGAGGACAAAGCAGAAGATAATAGATGGATGTTTTTACTGACCAGGGCGGCACGGTGGCTCAGTGTTTGGCATGTTCTCCTCTCAGCGCTAGGGATTCCCGGTTCGAATGTGTGTGTGTGTGTGAGTGAGTGCGTGCATGCATGTGAAGATATTATTTGTAGTTGCATGTGTGTGTGTTATGTTTGTGTGATTGTATGTGTGTGTGTGTGTGTGTGTGTGTGTGTGTGTGTGTGTGAGATTGTATCTATGTGTATTTTGTGTGTGCGTGTTTATTGTGTGTTTATTTTGTGTGTGTGTGTGATTATTGTTTGCGATTTGGCTGTGTGTGTGTGTGTGTGTGTGTTTATTGTGTGTATTTAGTGTGTGTGTGTGTGTGTGTATTGTGTGTGTGTGTGTGTGTGCCTGTGTGTGTTTATTGTGTGTGTGCATGTGTGTGTTTATTGTGTGTGTGCATGTGTGTGTTTATTGTGTGTGTGCCTGTGTGTGTTTATTGGGTGTGTTTATTGTGTGTGTGTTTATTGTGTGTGTGTGTGTGTGGGTTTATTGTGTGTATTTAGTGTGTGTGTGTGTGTGTGTGTTTATTGTGTGTGTGCCTGTGTGTGTTTATTGTGTGTGTGTGTGCTTGTGTGTTTGTTGTGTGCGTGTTTATCGTGTGTGTGTGTGTTTATTGTGTGTATTGTGTGTGTGTGTGGGTTTATTGTGTGTATTTAGTGTGTGTGTGTGTGTGTGTGTGTTTATAGTGTGTGTGTGTGTGTTTGTGTGTGTGCCTGTGTGTGTTTATTGTGTGTGTGCCTGTGTGTGTGTTTATCGTGTGTGTGTGTGTTTATTGTGTGTATTTAGTGTGTGTGTGTGTGTGTGTGTGTATTGTGTGTGTATTGTGTGTGTGTGTGTGTATTGTGTGTGTGTGTGTTTGTGTGTGCCTGTGTGTGTTTATTGTGTGTGTGCCTGTGTGTGTTTATTGGGTGTGTTTATTGTGTGTGTGTTTATTGTGTGTGTGTGTGTGTGTGTGTGTGTGGGTTTATTGTGTGTATTTAGTGTGTGTGTGTGTGTGTGTGTGTTTATAGTGTGTGTGTGTGTGTGTTTATTGTGTGTGTGTCTGTGTGTGTTTATTGTGTGTGTGTTTGTTGTGTGCGTGTTTATCGTGTGTGTGTGTTTATTGTGTGTGTGTGTGTGTGTGTGTGTGTGTGAGTGTGGGTTTATTGTGTGTGTGCTTGTGTGTTTATTGTGTGTGTGCTTGTGTGTTTATTGTGTTTGTGTGTTTATTGTGTGTGTTTATTGTGTGTGTTTATTGTGTGTGTGTGTGTGTGTTTATTGTGTGTGTGCTTGTGTGTTTATTGTGTGTGTGTGTGTGTGTGTGTGTGTGTGTGTGTGTGTGTGTGTGTGTGAAATCACTCTCCCCTTACGTTCACGGAATGTTCCAAAGGTGACGGTACCAGGAACCTCCACTCACTCCTCACTCCTCCATGTCCGTTCTCACTCCCTCAGTCGCACCCTCACCCCCTCACTCAGAACCTCCATCTGTAACTCGTGTGTGTGTGTGTGTGTGTGTGTGTGTGTGTGTGTGTGTGTGTGTGTGTGTGTGTGTGTGTGTGTGTTGCAGAACACCAGGACCGTCTCCACCAGGTGGTTCCCGAGCGTCTGGGCGAGCTCCTGCGGGTTCTGAAGTGTGTTCTCAGTAAACACCCCTCGCTGAACTCCGTGGACATTCTCACTGCCGCAGGAACTCTCATCGCCAAGGTCAAAGGTCAGCCTCTCCTCCGTCATGGAACCCGGGTTCTCCGATCTGTGGGACATGTTTCCGGCCTGTCACTGAGGTTTGGTCAGTTGTCCTGTACTAGAACAGGACAGTGGAACGTTATGGGGACCCGTAGACTCGAGAGGTTCTCACATGAGCGAGAACCTCACAGGAGACGAACCTGGACCGGGTCCTGCGGGACCGGGGCGCCCCCTAGTGTCTCTACTCA
>JAFMOC010001198.1:0-2500 GCA_019802505.1 Corydoras sp. C115
AACCCATCTCTGCTCCCTGCTCTGCTGCAGCAGATCGGCAGAGAGAATCCACAACTTCTGCAGGTATATATATTATATATATATATTATACACACACACACTTCCTTTGCTGGATTTTTTTTTCTCACACATTAATTTAAAAGTTGTATTAATACTCAGGTTAACTGTAAGTAATTAGTTTTATGATTTTAATGTAAAAACATCTTTATTCTGTTCCAATGCCTTCCTTTCTTCCTCTCCCTCTTCAGCAAATCAGTAGCCACCAGGAACAGTTTATCCAGATGTTAAATGAACCTGCTCAGGAGGCAGGGCAAGGTGGTGGTGGTGGTGGTGGTGGTGGTGGTGCACCTGAGGCTGGAGGCGGGCACATGAACTACATCCAGGTCACACCTCAGGAAAAAGAAGCAATCGAGAGGGTGAGTGCAGAATTCCTCAAATCTGTACAACTGTTTAATGCTCTCAGCTTCATTATGAAAAGGTTAAAGGTCATGAAATAGTAAACAGGAAGTGTCTATGGTTCTGTAATTATTAGCTGCATAATGATGGGCCTGGTTTAGTCAGCTGGGCAGAGAAGGTCATTTAAACTTCCTCTACCATACTGTACTGTTGACGTGGAGTACTGACCCTTAAATCATCAGTGTGGTACTCGTAGAGAACATGGTTCCACTGAGAGTTCTCTCTCTCTCTATAAATCAGGGGTGCTGGTCCTGAGGTCCACAGCTCTGTGAAGCAGTTCAGTTTGGTTCAGAGACTCTTGAACAGGTCAGGTGGAGTGAGGGTCAGCAGACACGCCCCTGTGATTGATCCAGAGTTCTGATTACAAGTGTTTAAAGAAGTGTGTGGTTAGACTTCAGTGAGGTGGTGGTGATGTTTAGAGGACGGGCGAAATGAAGCATTAACTCTCTCTCTCTCTCTCTCTCTCTCTCTCTCTCTCTCTCTCTCTCTCTCCCCCCCCCCCCCCCCCCCAGCTGAAAGCTCTGGGTTTCCCAGAGGGACTTGTGATCCAGGCGTACTTTGCCTGTGAGAAAAATGAGAACCTCGCCGCCAATTTCCTTTTACAACAGAACTTTGATGATGATTAAAAGTGCTCTGTTGTTTTTCGTCTCCGTTTCTTTTTTCTCTTCTGTCAGTTAATCCTAAAGCAGAACCGCGATCAACCGATAAACTGACCTGCGCTCCATCACAGGACGTCCTGATTTATTTGGATGGACACACTGGATGACGTGCGTCTCTCTCTCTCTCTTGTTCTGGTTGTTTTGTTTGGGTCGGGAGCGGCGCCGGTTCTGTTCCTCTGTATTTCATGTTTATTGTTCACGAATGGTTGGCACCCAGACTCACTTTTAAAAGAAGTTAAAGGTCTTCAGTTAACAGCTCTCACTCTTTTCTTTATCAGGAGCTTTTCTTTTTAGTGCATGAGGTGCAGTAAAGCCCCCCCCTTAATAAAATGATAGCATGTGCACTTGCTCCCAGCTGATCAGTGTTCCAATTCATCTTCCTGTTCTGCACATCTACTCTTTTTACAGAAATAACAATAAAACTTTTCAACATAAGCTCCTCTGTGTTCGTGTCCTCGGCCTCCTCAGCGGCAGCATTCGTTCGGTTTCAGAGTTTAAGTTGGAGGAAGCTGTGAGCTGTTCTCACTTTAAAGTGAATGCTGATGGCAGAGTAACAGGATTCTGGTTTAACAGTCAAACACTGCCCTCTATTGGCCAAAGTCCCGAACACATTTTGTGAGGACCTTTGGGACAGTGATGTTCTAAATCCGCAGCTCAGAGGACACTGAGGACATGTCCGACCTGTCCGAGAGTGTCCACTCCTGTTCTGATGAGTGATTACACAGCGTGCTCCCACAATGCCCCCCCCCCCCCCCCCCCCCCCCCCCCCCCCGCTTCATCATCATCATCTTCATCATCATCGTCGTCACCGAATCAATGACCGGAGCATCTGGTTTAAACCGGTTCGATCCGCCTGCGGGGATCTCTGATCTGATTGGCTGCGTTTTCATTTAAACAGTCTGCACATGACAGCGCAACCCTGAGACTCCGCCTCTCGTAATGACGTCAGTAGATCAGACGGGAACCTTCTCCGAGGCTCCGCCCACCGTCAATCAGCGGGCCGACGTCCACGTGCGCTTCACTCAGGAACCAAACGGACGTGCTTACGTCATTGCGTTCCACCGGAAGTTGGCGGCAGTTTGACCGTGTCACTGCCGTGATGTCAGAGTCCAGCGCGAGGAGAACCTTCAAAGCGCGGGAAGCCCCGAGGACGCGGCGTGGCCAGGTGAGTCAGTCACGTGACCCGGGGTTTTTAACACGTCCACAGTGGAATAATCAGTTTATAAATATTCAAACAACAGTTTCATCGTTTTACCAAATAAAAATAAACTTTATTTAAAATACTGATTCATACCGTAAAATTAATACATAAAATACAAAACATTTTTACAAAAAATATAATAAAAAAAAAAAAAACGATTATAAAAGTGATTTTATTGCATCAG
>JAFMOC010001198.1:7500-58393 GCA_019802505.1 Corydoras sp. C115
CAGGTGCACTCAGCAGTAACCTGGAATAATGACAACCTTATCCCGGATTATAATCCACAGGTCCGCGTTACACTCCGGAGACTCGAGTGTGTGAGAGAGAGAGAGAGTCTGTATGTGTGTGTTATTAAACTGCACTCTGTAATGAGGCTGTCTGTCCGGCTCTCCGCCTCTTAATACCCCGGACACGCCCCCTGTCGCACAGCAACCAAAAGAAAATAAGCAAAACACACACACACACACACACACACACACACACACACACACACAGGCAAGGCGCATGCGAGTGTGCGTGCGTGTGACGTCAGCAGAATGGAGAAGCCCGGCAGCGGGCCAGTGTGTGTGTGTGTGTGTGTGTGTGTGTTTATTCACAAATATGCGCGATAGCAACCAGAAGGTCCTGTGTGTGTGTGTGTGTGTGTGTGTGTGTGTGTGTGAATGTATTTGTTTAGAATGAAGTTATCTTTCTGAATTACTCTGCAGATCAGAAGTATGTGGACACCCCGTCAGAAAACGTTCCTCTGTGATGGATCTCAGGAAAAGCTGATCAGTTGCTCTCTGTTACCCGTTCAGGGGTTCCACTCTGGCTGGGAGAACATGCTAAAGCTTTATAGCAAAATCAGGTTTTGGAGGTGATGATGGTGTTTGATGTGGTTTAATCAGTGTGACTAGTTAGGAACATTTCACTCTGTATCTGGATGTGTGTGTGTGTGTGTGTGTCAGGTAAATGAATAAAGGTGTTTTGTGTTGTGACCTCACCTTTCAGCTTTTATTCCTTTATTCTTTTTGTTCCGTTGCTTTATTCATCGGTGTGTCCTCTCATGAACCCAAACGTTTACTGAACCTGTTAATCCTCCTCATTTAATCATCATTATAATCATTAATGTTGGGCCGTGCTGTGATGTTCAGTATCAGGTGTTAGTCATGAAACACACTGTTAATATGTGGAGCGTCTGAATGACGCAGTCATAACGGTTCCAAAAGCACTGAATGGAGCAACAGGATATCACTGCTCCTCCACCTTAACAAGTGCACCACACATCCATTAGGGAGCAGTGTGGAATGCAGGCGTACTGATCAACAAAAGCAATTCTACCCCTTTGACCCAAAAAAACTGAAAAATACAGATCAAAAATATATTTTAAAAAATCCTTTCTTTTGTCCTCGCCTTTACAACTGGAACTCTGAGGTTCCCGGGTCTCCGAAGGTGCTCAGCTCAGGGACCCGTAACATTTCAGAACCCTTTACGCAGCGGTAAGCTGTCTTTTACAGCTGTGTGTGTCTAAAATAAACAGATCTACAGTGATCCTGGTCTATCAGGATCTTGTCTGTTAGCCTCTGTCAACAGAAATTAGTTCAGTATTTATGACACACACAAACACACACACTTTCACAAAGAGCTATAACATAAGAGCAGAGCTTATTATACTGTACTGTATATATTGATCTGTGATTAGCAGCAGCATAAAAATCTGTAGCATCATGAGATCGGGCTTTATCTTTTGTGTGTGTTTTAATATGTGTATGTTATTGTGTGTGTGTGTGTGTGTGCTTGAATTGTTGCATGCTGGGTGATTGGGAGATGATGTCTAGGTTTTGTACAGTATGGTTTGTCGGTGTTGGTGATTCTGATGCAGCCCAACGTGGATCCAGATGAAGGTGTTTTAAGGAGGTGAGGCAGGGTGCAGGGACTGATGGGATAGGACTTGGTCTATAGCGTTCATTACTAATTTGTCTTTAAGGATGCCGGTTTGAATCAGAGGTTAGCGAGGCCGCGTGTTCGTTTGGGTTTTGCTTTGTTTGTACTATTCTGGATCTTTTGTGGCGTTGGTATTTTGCTGTTTGGGTTTTTGGTATGTTCGCTGCATGTATTTGTACTGCTGGGGAGTAAGAGGCGGAGCTACAGGTAACCTGAACATCACTGATTCATCATTCAGGGAATATACTTACAATAACAAAGAATTATTACAGACGCACTAAAGCAACAGTGTGTTAGATTTTCCACTGGTGCAGACTCCACCCAAACGGCTGCGCACATTACACACTACCTAGTGCCCTATTCCCTGCATTACATACCCTACATGCTTCATATTCTTATTTTATAGAACATTATTAAATATAAAAATGTTTTACCATTCAGATGTAAAGTCATGAATATTGTGTTATTTCATGTTATTGACATTTTAATCTTTAAATACGTACATTTCTTATTCATTCTATTCTATAATGTAATGACTAAAATATTTGAATGCAGAATTTTAAAAGTTCCACCAAAAATGTTCCTCAAAATGAATTATTTTTACACAACGTCCAGAGACTGTCACATGAAGACACTAAACGGTTTACTCCACATTTAAACATGAGACTGTGTGTATAGAATGAATATATAATGTGAATTTAAAGTTTGTTCTAGATTTCTTTTCTCTTATTAATATTACAGAATTATAAAAACATCACAGCTGATTTTTATTTTATTTATTTTATTTGATTCTTATTTGTTACAGTCCCATAGTTCTGCGAGGTTCTCAGATGTTTAGACAGGAACAGCTTGGTTCTATTCTGTAATGATGAGATCGTGGGACTGTGAGAATTATGGATCTTTATCCAGTTGGACGAGCTCGTCCTCTTCTCGGTCTTTTAGATGAATTGATGCTTTTAGGGTTTTCTGTGTTCCCTTCACCTCTGTGTTAATGTTAATGTCAATGGAAGCCACACGACTCCAAAGCGCTATACATCCATAATGCACAGCTGGCCACATGTTCTTACTAAAAGCATCCTGAATGTTTTCTCCATCTTACAGATCTGATCACGCTCGTCGCAGTTCCTCTAAGCTGTATAATCTGAACCGCTTGCTTTTTTAAACATAGATGTGTATGCTTTTAAGATTTATTTGATATGATGATGGGAGAGTGGAACCATTCTGAACAATCAGCACACGGTTAAAAGCTCAGGGCTTAAAGGTGGAACCGGTCTGTGTCTTTACTCGTCCACATTTAAATGGAGACCGCAGCAGAATCAGCTTTTAAAAGTCTTTGTTTTAATGGCGATGTCTTATTGTCTTATTCTACACAACATTCCAAAATAAAACCAAGAGTGTAGAGGTCCAACAGCGCAGCGGTCTGAACGGAAGACAGCGCACAAGAACTCGCTTTAAAATTTCAAGAACAGAGTAGAGTTAATCAGTGACATTAAAAATCCCAAACTCCTTCATTTATGAAAGGAAGCTGATGCAGATGAAGATCTCCTGGACTGAACATCATGAGCAGAACACCGGGCGTCTCAGCGGAGATCACCACGGCAACACAAATCACTTTCATCTAAAGATCTTTAGCATTATTTATAAAGTTGTAATTTTTCATTTGCAAATAAACAAATTCATCCAGTGTGTGTGTGCGTGTGTGCGTGTGTGTGTGTGCGTGTGTGTGTGTGTGTGCGTGTGTGCGTGTGTGTGTGTGCGTGCCCGCTCAAAGGCTGATGTACTCCTCTGCTCGGACCGGGATTCCTCCACAGCCTTAAATATGGCAGTTATTTTTAACCAGAAAGTAAGAGCCGCCCACTGGGTTCACTCTCATTCGGGAGGGGAAATGGAATAGAGCCGCACTTCCTGATCACATGACTTGACTGACCAATTACAATCCACAGGCAGACAGAATAAGAGTGGAGTGGAGGGTAACAAGGCTTGTTGCTGATTTTTCAGTCTGGACCTGCTGTGTGTGTGTGTGTGTGTGTGTGCACCAATGGGGTGGAGGAGGCAGGAGGTCGGTGGGAGGGGGTGAGATGTCACAGGCGTTAGCAGGATTAGAAATGTCTTTAAGAAGGAGGGAGTGTTCACAGCATCTGTCTCACATTTCGTTCTGTGATCTGTTCAGAACGGAACCTGCACCATCGACCCGTCTCACTGCCATCAGGTCGAACCCAAAACCTCTGTCTCTGGATCTCTCTGTATTGCTGTCCGTTTAGTTAATAATGTTACCCACAATGCACTCCTCTTGCTGTTTGTTTTGTAGTTTGTAGTTTTCTCGTTATTGAAGGTTTGGTTTATTGTTCATCTTTTACAGCCTTCACATCTGACACTCCGCCGTCTCTCAATATCTGAGAAATAAAGCACATCAAGGAGCACCCCCCCCACACACACACACACACACACACACACACACACAGATCACTGCAGGATGACGTGTGCACAGGTGAACGACACAAAACCTCACAGACAGCGTATTTATAAATGAGAGGTTTTAATTACTAGATTTTAAGATATTTAATCCAAACACACAGTGAAGCTGCTGATCTGTTCTGATCGATCTGATAAACCAAAATCAAATCCAGACTGATCATTCCGCAGCAGCTCGCAGAGGAGCCGGCGCAGAACAACCGGAGCGTTCGGGAATAAACCATATGATGTATTCTGGTGATTGTGTGTGTGCTGAATTGTGCTGTATAACTGTAATTGTTGGAACTTCTTTGTGGCTTTATTTGGCTCTCAGAATGTGATTGATTGGAATGTGTGTTCGTTGTTGTGGTTACTGTCTCCTTGGCAACCAGGTAATCTGAGCACACATGATTGCGCAACCTGCCCCGCACTAGAATGTGAACCAGAGTAAAGTTCACACACCGGAAGTGTGGAGATACAGAGGTCATGTGACTGATTTATTCACAATGACTTATTGATTAAAATAACTTATTGATTATTATCTAATTCAGACAGGAATCAATGAATCGTTTAGAGAATGAATCACGTTGTTTTATCTGAAGCCTCATCTCAAGATCCTTCGGGGTACAGGGCACGGGGGTGCAGTGAGGGACCAGGGGCTTTAGATTGGGCTTTAGCGGGTGCAGGAGGGTACCTGCACAAAAAGCTACAGAGAGTGGGGAGTGGTATAAGGGGCAGGAGGTACAGGCTCCAAAGACGAGGAATAATGTATAGGATTACGAAAAACAAGTTAGAGAAGTATAAGGGGTGCATGTGGGCTACAAAGTGATGCAGTGTGTGGTTTGGGACAGGTCCACAGTGTGGTGGTGTTGCTGTGTGCTCTGGGGGAGCGGGGAGCGGGATGTTCCTTTGGGTTTATAGTGGAACAGGGGATTTTGTTTTTTGCTGTATTGCTGATCTCTGTCTGTTTTTAGTCTAGATGGATTACAGAGCTGTGTTCCAAACACCACACCCGTCTGAAATGACATCATTTTGTGATGTCATCAGGAGACCCACGTAGCGTGATGTGACATCACTCCAGTGCTTTTAAAGCCAAAACATGTAATAATGGAGCACTTTGGTTCTAATTCAAACAATCTGGAATGTAAGCTGAATCCTGACTTTATGTCTCTTTAGTGACGATAACCCGTTAAAAACGAAAAAGAAAAAACAGATGACGTCAAGAAACGGAGACAGACACGGAGACGACGCAATGATCCAGAGACTGGGGTTTAACACAGGGGACTTCCCATAAACTTATTAATGATCAATCATTAATAATTGTAACATTATTCAGTTTTTATATCCCAATTATTGAAACTAGATTTATTTACAACGGCAGAATTTTGATAAGTCTCTGATTACGATCGTGACCTTCAAAGACCTGCACCAGCTTTTATCATCCACATCAAAAACGTGAGAATTTCACAGGGTCAAGTTATTATTATATACATGAGTATGTATATACTATTGTAATGTATGGAAGACATAAAGAACATTAATTGTGTGTGTGTGTGTGTGTGGCATAGTTCCATGACTGTCCTGCAGGCAGTATGATGAACAGTTCCAGGCGGAAGACCCTCTCTGGGATAGTTCTATTTCTGGAGGGTTCCCTCTCTCTCTTTGGCGCTGTTCATCTCCTGATGACGTTTTCACTTTAAATAGAATCTGATCTCTGCGGCGCAGCAGGTGAAAGAATAAAGTATTAAGGCTTCATTTGGAAGCCTCTCCTTCCTCCATTGTGGCCTTCTGTACAAGGTTAATACTAACAGGGAACTGAGGGAACTTAAGGGGGCATTAAGGGAATGCTAAGGGGGTCATGTGAGAACCTCTAAAGGAATAATGGGAAGGTAGTGAGAGGACACACTGAGGAACACCCCGTATGACTGAGGGAGCTCCGCCAAATTAAAGGGTTACCTGAGGATTTTTGTTTCATCCTCCAACTCTTTCTCATGTGCCACTGATCTGTGATCTGTGTGTGTGTGTGTGTGTGTGTGTGTGTGTGTGTGTGTGTGTGTTCTCCCTCCCTCTGATGGAGCACCTGCTCCTTACAGCATGGTGTAAAATCTCAGATCAGATCATTTTCATATAACACAATTTTAAACTCACACACACACACACACACACACACACACGTATAGCCCCCCCCCCCCCACACCCCCCCCACCCCCCCCCCCCCCCCCCCATTACACACTAACCGCAGAGTGGAAAACAAATGAAAATTTCTACAGTGTAGTTACACAATAAAACCCAAATTAGCTGCTAGCATTAGCACTAATAAAACTCCAGTCTAGACAGAGTTTAGAATGAAAGTGTTTGTGTTGAACACAGAGACGCTCCCAATTTCCTGTTTTCCACCCAATGAGTGCTGAGTCAAAGGAAAGAGAACCTACAGATACACACCAGAGAGAGAGCAGGAACTGAGTAGGAACCTTCACCTTCAGTGTGGGATTCGGAGTGAGGTGAATTGGAACATACACTCTGATGGGTGATGGAACTCTGACCTGGAGCCTGTTTGATCTCAGTGTGTAGCTCAGACATGAAAGCAGAATGAGTTCATAATTCATCATTAACATTCATTAAGCAGTTCATCTGCAGGAAAACCCGATCATGTGACCCTCCGCATGACCGACCTGAGGGTCAAACCTAATCAATCATTCATTCATCATTAACTTTGATTTATTGATATTTTATTAATTACTGTTCTGCAGGTCATTAAACCTGATCAATATTTTATTTACGGCTCTCTCTCTCTCTCTCTCTCTCTCTCTCTCTCTCTCTCTCTCTCTCTCTCAATTTCAATTTTAAAAGCTTTATTTGATGACAAATTACACATTCGTGTTGCACAAAGCTGGTTTACAAAAATTAAAATAAAATAAAAACAATTACAAATTTACAAAATTACAAAAATGTACATATTATACAAATACAATGAAATAGTATAATATATATACATATATATATAAGTATTTAAATAAAAGTAGAGGTGTGTGTGTGTGTGTGTGTGTGTGTGTGTGTGTGTGTGTGTGTGTGTGTGTGGTCACTCTCTGTCCCTCTCCTGATGGCAGGTGTATGTGTACAGTGCTGCCAGTACACAGCTCTCCCTGTGTTCCCCCAGTAGGTGGGGCAGTTTTTGGGTGGGGGTGAGGGAGGTGCAGTTGGGGGTGATGTGGGTGTATTTGGGTGGGGGTAAGGGAGGTGCAGTTGGGGGTGTATTTGGGTGGGGGTGAGGGAGGTGCAGTTGGGGGTGTATTTGGGTGGGGGTGAGGGAGGTGCAGTTGGGGGTGTATTTGGGTGGGGGTGAGGGAGGTGCAGTTGGGGGTGTATTTGGGTGGGGGTGAGGGAGGTGCAGTTGGGGGTGTATTTGGGTGGGGGTGAGGGAGGTGCAGTTGGGGGTGTATTTGGGTGGGGGTGAGGGAGGTGCAGTTGGGGGTGTATTTGGGTGGGGGTGAGGGAGGTGCAGTTGGGGGTGTATTTGGGTGGGGGTGAGGGAGGTGCAGTTGGGGGTGTATTTGGGTGGGGGTGAGGGAGGTCTGTTCAGGGGACATCGCTGACACACCCTCTTCTCTCGGGGCAGCAGGTCTGCCGGTGTCGCCCCGTCTCGATGGCCAGCTGATGAGCGCTGAGTCTGTACCTGTATCTCTCTCTCTCTCTCACACACACACACACACACACACACACACACACACATTTAATTCAGTAGATTTTAAAGTGAAAGTGTGTGTGGATTATTCCGGTGTCTTTTTATTTTAGTTTTGATTTTTGTAACCGAGGCAACGCTGTGCGCGTGTGTGTGTGTGTGTGTGTGTGTGTGTGTGTGTGTGTGTGTGTGTGTGTGTGAGAGAGTAAATTCCTGAGGACACACCCCGGGTTTCCCTTGTGGCGTTGTTGATGACGCAGGCGTTGCCATAGCGCCCAGGTGTGTCGCATTGTTGAACTGGGGACTCCGGCAGTCTTCTCTGACCTGCTTCCAATGTGTGTGTGTGTGTGTGTGAGTGTGTGTGTGTGTGTGTGTGTGTGTGTGTGTGAGTGTGTGTGTGTGAGAGAGTGAGTGTGTGTGTGTGTATGTGAGTGTGTGTGTGTATGTGAGTGTGTGTGGGTGTGTGTGAGAGAGTGAGTGTGTATGTGTGTGTATGTGAGTGTGTGTGTGTCTGTGTGTAAGTCTGTGGGGGGGTGTGTGGGTGTGTAAGTGTGTGAGTGTTTATGTGTGTGTGTGTGTGTGTGTAAGTGTGTGTGTGTGTGTCTGTGTGTGTGGGGTGTGTGTGTGTGTGTGTGTATGTGAGTGTGTGTGGGTGTTTGAGTGTGTGTGTGTGTGTGTGTGTGTGTGTCTGTGTGTAAGTCTGTGGGGGTGTGTGAGTGTTTGTGTGTGTGTGTGTAAGTGTGTGTGTGTGTGTGTGTCTGTGTGTGTGTGTGTGTGTGTCTGTGTGTGTGGGGTGAGTGTGTGTGTGTGTGTGTGTGTGTGTCTGTGGTGTGTCTGTGTGTGTGGGGTGTGTGTGTGTGTGGTGTGTCTGTGTGTGTGGGGGGTGTGTGTGCGGGTTTAGATTGCTTTACTCCTATAACTTTAACTTTGTGTTTTGTCGCCATCTGTCGGTTACCTTCAAATTGCATACTGAGATCCGTATGAAAATAAAACTCCGTTCAGAATTAAAGAATAAACTTTAGTTTTATGAGTTTGGATTTAATTCGGTTTTGGGGAGAACAGAAAAGGTTCTTGTTGTGTGTGTTTTGCATGTTCTCCCCATTCAGTGTGTCGGTTTCCTTTTTTTTCTAAAACTTAAAAAATGTACTAACATGTAAAGATCCTGAATAATAACACTCTATATATATATATATATATATATAAAATAAAGGAATGAATGAAAGAGGTGGTTTAGCATGTTCTCCTCTCAGCACTCAGGATTCCCGGTTCGAATTCCCACCTGGGTGGAGTTTCCATGTTCTCCCGTGTCCGCGTGGGTTTCCTCTGGGTTCTCCGGTTTCCTCCCACAGTCTAAAAACATGGGTCAAGTCAATTGAATTCTCCAAATTGCCCCATATAGAGTGTGTCTGTGTGTGAGTGTGTGTTCAGTGATAGATTGGCGTCCTGTCCTGGATGTATCTGCCCAGCGCCCGAAACGTTCTCCCCTGGATGGGCATGGGGAACCCCCCCCCCCTCCCCCCTCACGACCCTAATAGAGGATAAAGCGGGAGATGATGAATGAATGAATTAGTTCATCTGAATAAGGCACAGGGCGGATGAGCCTCCTCCGGGCCGTTAGGTGGCGGTATCACAGAGTCTAAGGAATAATTTACCGCCATGGAGCTAAAGAAACAAACCCGGATTCCTGTTTGGATCACAGAGGAGCACGTGGGTCCCGTGATGCTGAAATGTGAAGATTCACAGATTAAGATTGTAATTTAATCTCAGTTCTGGTGAGTGATGTGAGTTTAATCTCAGTTCTGGTGAGTGATGTGAGTTTAATCTCAGTTCTGGTGAGTGATGTGAGTTTAATCTCAGTTCTGGTGAGTGATGTGAGTTTACTGCAGATTACAGAATGTCGTTGGTTAGAAAGCACGATGATAAATGATGCTGTTATGCTAAAGGCATTAGCACAGGATCTAAAACAAAACCCAATCTAATATTAATAATTAATATATTCACTTTATTAACTTTTAAAGAATCACGTGATACAAACTGTACGGAATCGTTTGGTTTTTAGTAACGGTGACGTCACCGCGTTTATAACATGGACGTGTTTAAACTGAACTGAACAAAAAGAAGCTTCTGTAAAAATAAAGCATCACTGAATGAGCAGGTCTCTGATCTGAGCAGGTCTCTGATCTGAGCAGGTCTCTGATCTGAGGTCAGTGGTTCCTCCTGAACATCGGACTCCTCTCTGATTTCTTTGATCTTATCTCTGATCTCACACACACACACTCAACCAGAAGGTTCTTTCTGCACACCGTGGAGGTGGGATTCGAACCGGGTACCTTCAGGTGACAGGGCTGGTGCCTGAACCCCGGAGCAGACTGAGCTGAGCATGTCTGATGTTTCAGTGAAATGGGGAAAGCGCTGAAGAAGAGAAGTCTGGTGGACCGAGTGCGCAGGAGCGGCGTCCACGCTCAGATCCAAACCAACCCGTTTGAGGTGAAGGTCAACCGCAAGAAGTTTGAGGTTTTGGGGAGGAAGAGCAAACATGATGTGGGACTGCCGGGGGTCTCGCGCTCCAAATCTGACCAGAAGGTAAGCCTCCTCCTGTCAGCATCTTCTGTCCCCTCAACAGAAGCCCAGAGTGACCCTGTCTTTTTATCACTCTTTTTCTCTCTCTGTGTGTGTGTGTTTGCACATGTGTGTGTGTGCGTGCGTGCACGCCCACCCGCCCAGCGTAAGAAAACTTTGCTGAAGGAGTTCAGACAGAAACATAAATCAAACAGCTTTGTGGATCGACGGTTTGGAGAGTACGACACGCGGATGGATCCCGAGGAGAAAATCCTGAAGAGGTTCACTGTGGAGAGACAGGTACCGCCCACGGGGGGGGGGGATCCATAATACTGCTGATTGATGGAGCAGCTTTCAGCTCAGACCTTCAGCTTCAGTGCTAATTAACCTGATACTATATTATCTGTGTTTGTGTGTGTTTATGTGGGTGTGTTTGTGTGTGTATGTGTGTGTTTATGTGGGTGTGTTTGTGTGTGTATGTGTGTGTTTGTGTGGGTGTGGGTGTGTAGCGTGCTCAAATGAGGAAGGACATGTTCAATCTGAATGATGATGAGGAATTGACACATTATGGAAAATCTTTGGCTGAAATGGAGACCTGTACCGACGCTGTGGACAGTGAGAGTGATTCTGAGGAGAAGGGACTGCTCTCAGGTCAGTTCTTATCTTGACTCTGTTTGTGGTGGGTGTGGCCTAAATTAACCTCCTGTAATGGAAATGTACAAACTTTATGAATGAAGGTGATCATGTGTTTCCAATAAAGCTGAGCTGACGGCGTCCCACTTTGGTGGGGGAGGAGGACTCCTGAGGAAGAAGAGCAGTGATGAAGATGAGAAGACATTTAAAACTCGGCAGGAACTGCTTGAAGATTTAATCTTCAGATCAAAGCAGGAAAAGGTTAGCATGCGTGATAAAGCTAACTGTATTGATTAGTTTCAGAAGCAGTGACGTGTGTGTGTGTGTGTGTGTGTGTGTGTGTGTGTGTGTGTGTGTGTGTGTTCAGCGAGCACGTCAGACTCAGAAGGATGAGACGCAGGAGCTGACAGAGAAACTGGATCAGGACTGGAAATCCATCCAGAAGCTTCTAGCTCATAAAAACCAGAAAGGACCGAATGCAGAGGAGACGAGCGAGCGGAGGGTGAGTTGGACGCCACGCCCGTCACACCCGCCACGCTGAAGGGTCTGACGCTGGAGGAGGTACCACAGGGTTCCTTTACAGATGAACCGATGTCAGAGAGGCTGTGATGTTGACGTGACCTTTCACTCGAACCCTGAATCGAACGAAGCATCTTTTTAAAAAGCAGATTAAAAATGGAACCTACACCCCCCCCCCAAGCAACCACCTCATTTAAACTCATTACTGTGTGTTGATTTATTGATTGATTAATTAATTAACAGGCTGTATAAAAAACTGGATAATTATCTGCTCATTAACTTTGATCTTCAGTTTCACTTCCTGTGTCAGTCTGTCCATACTCTGTCTGATCTCAGATCAGCTCTTAGTTATAGCATTGATCAGTGAAATCTCCATCTCTCAAACACACACACACACACACACACACACACACACACACACTCACAGACTGTTACACATGTGCAATAATGTCAGAGTTCAGGTGAAGGGTCTGCACACAACAGCTTTAGAACAGCTGGAGAACTATACCATGTGTGTGTGTGTGTGTGTGTGTGTGTGTGTGTGTGTGTGTGTGTGTGTAGTTGGATGATTATGATGTCATGGTGCGGGAGTTGGGTTTTGAGATGAAAGCACAGCCGTCAGAGAAACTCAAAACTACAGAACAAATCGCCCAAGAAGAAAAAGAAAGACTACACAAACTGGAGGTAACAGGCATTCTCTCACACACACACACACACACACTCTCACATGCGCGCGCACACGCGCACACGCACACACTCACACACACACACTCTCACACGCGCGCGCACACACACACACTCTCATACGCGCGCGCACACTCACACACACACTCTCTCACACGCGCACACTCACACTCACACACTCTCACACGCACACACACACACACACACACTCACACACAGACACAAACATGCCCTGCATTAAATCAATCTACTTATTATACTTAGTGATGTGATTCACTGTACTGTTCGATTAAAATACTAAAAAGGTGTGTGTGTGTGTTTGTGTGTGTGTTTGTGTGTGTGTTTGTGTGTGTGTGTTTCAGGAGGCTAGACGAAGGAGAATGGTGGGAGAGGTAACTGAAACTCCCTCACAAACTCATCTTTCAGCTGATGACCTGAATGATGGATTTATTCTCAACACTGATGACCAAAGAACTCTCTCCTATCAGGTACACACTCACACACACACACACACACACACACACTCACTCACTCTCTCTCACACACACAGATATGTACTTGAACAGTTCCATTAGAATTTTTTTTATTTATTTTTTTTTTAGGATGGGAAGTTGAACCTTGAGGAGGATAAAGAGGATTCAAATGAAGAACAGAGTGGGGATGATGATGATGATGATGATGAAGATGAAGATGATCACTCAGATTTAGAAGACAGTGAAGATGATGAAGATGATGATGAAGAGATAGGGTGTGCTTTAAGTGTGGAGGAAAGAAAAGAGATTCATGATGTACCTCAAGAACTACCTTACACCTTCTCAGGTAGTGTGTGAGAGAGTGTGAGTGTGTGTGAGAGAGTGAGTGTGTGTGTGTGTGTGTGTGAGAGAGTGTGAGTGTGTGTGTGAGAGAGAGTGTGTGTGTGTGTGTGTGTGTGTGAGAGAGTGTGAGTGTGTGTGTGAGAGAGAGTGTGTGTGTGTGTGTGTGTATTTGCATCAGTGACACTAGTTTGTAGATAAGGATATTTATTTCCATTCATTGTGAATAATTGTTTCTCGTGTGTGTGTGTGTGTGTGTGTGTGTGTGTGTGTGTGTGTGTAGCTCCTGAGTGTTATGCTGATTTGAAGCTGATGCTGGAGAATCACTCAGCGGATCAGCAGCGCCTCATATTGGACCGAACCAGAAAGTGCAACCATCCCAGTTTGGCTGTTGGAAATAAGAGTAAACTACAGGTGACCTTTGACCTTTCTGGAGGAACTAGTTAATGGTGGTTGATGCTGTTAGTGTGTGGTAACCTCAGCCATCAGAGGGGCGGAGTCAGAGGGGCGGAGCTTTCAGATCAGGTGCTCTGTGGACTCGTCTGCTTTGGTTTGTTGTTTGTGATGCAGAATTCAGCTTTGTGTTTTTGTATTGTTAATATTTAAGTGTCCTGTTCTGTGGTTAGCCCCTCCCCCTGTGTGTGTGTGTGTGTGTGTGTGTGAGACTGCAGATTGGGGTGTCATACTGTATTTGTGTTTAAATTTTGTTTTAGAAATTATTTGGGTTCCTGTTGGAGTATGTTGGTGATCTGGCTACCCACAATCCCCCACAGCTTCTGACCGTGGACGCACTCATACCGTAAGTGTTCACTGCACACACACACACACACACACACACACACACACACACACCTCCTCACTTACCGTGTGCTTCCTCACGTTTCAGACAGGTGTATTCTCTCGCTCAGCTGTTTCCTGAAGCGGCCGGTCAGGCCGTGCGGTCACTGCTCACTGACCGAGCCTGCAGCCTGCAGCAGCGTGCAGAGGTCAAAGGTCGTGCTCCACTTCCTAGGCTTGATATGGTATAAAAACACACACATACTTATTTATGTGATAAAAGGTTTTATGTGTGCCTTAAGTGTGTGTGTGTGTGTGTGTGTGTGTGTGTGTGTGTAGTTAATTTATCTGAAGATCATCACCTTGCTGTTTCCTGCATCTGATTTTCGTCACTCAGTAACAACTCCAGCTCTCCTCTACATCAGCCAAGCTCTCACAAAGGTGTGTGTGTGTGTGTGTGTGTGTGTGTGTGTGCACGCATTAGACCTGCATGTACAAGTGTGTTTCCTGTGTATAAGACCAGGCTTTGTTTCTTTGCAGTGTGTGGTTGTGTCTTTGGAGAGTGTGTGTGCCGGGCTGATGCTGTGTTGTGTGGCGGTGGAGTGTGTGTCTCTCTCACAGAGATATTTTCCTGAACTCTTAAACTTCCTGTTGGGACTCCTGCACCTCGCTGTCCCTTCACACACCTGTACAGGTAACACACCTATCCCTGCATATGGAACTCCTGCACACACCTGTACACATGTGACATCGATCTTAATTCTTAAATAGTGTGTGTGTGTGTGTGTGTGTGTGTAGATTACCAGCTGGTTCCTCCGTTCAGACTGCACAGTAAATGCAGTGAGCTGTTGGTGGTGAGTGATGCTGCTGCTGCCCACAGCTGGAACAGAAAACCAATCCCCCTCACATCTGTTTTAAATATTACAGCGCAAGAGAGAGATCACTACAGGTACACACACACACACACACACACACACACACACACACACACACAGCACATGCACGTTGGCATAAAGTTAAAGTAAATGTTCATGCAGATGTGGAGTTGAATGGAACAGTTGTGCCCGTTTGGGTGGGGCGTCACACTGGGGGGGGTGACTGGGGGGGGGGGGGGTTATGGCCGTTGGGGTTTGGGGTTGTAAAGTGTAATGTCTGAGTGTGTAACTGCTGTGTTGTAGACTCTCGGTGCTCTATACCTGTTTGGATTTGGTAAAGAGATGCACACAGCTTTATCAGCAACTTCCTGCCTATCATCACATCTTCCAGCCAATCAGAATCCTTCTTGCTGAACATCTTCCTGTTGCAGATTACCCAGCAGCACTGCAGGTGAGTGGCATGGCGATTGTGTTGTATTCTGTTGAAGCCCTCCGTCTTTACTGTGTGTGTGTGTGTGTGTGTGTGTGTGTGTGTGTGTGTGTGTGTCGTTGTTGGTGTCTGTAGGAGTTACACAAAGAAATCTTGGAGTCTATTCCTGAGACCCCGTCCCAGCATGCACCTCTGCTCTTTGATAAGAAGAAGCCCGTTCCCCTCAGACAGCTGCAGCCTAAACTGGTGGAGGTGTAAGTGACCTTTCTGCTTCTCTGCTGCAGCTGGGTTCAGAACGTCCAGCCCAAATCTGAGTCGTGTTCAGAGATCGGTCATGTGATTCACTCCTCCACCAATCCATCCAGATGTTACTGACCTTACAGAGCACAGCTGCAGTCAGCCTATCAGACGCTTCCATTCGGCTGTCAATTAGTTACTGATCAATAGTGTGTGTGTGTGTGTGTGTGTGTGTGTGTGTGTGTGTGTGTGTGTGCAGTTTGGATTATGGGAAGAGACGAGGGAACACGAAGAAGGAGAAGGAGAGAGAGCGGCTGAAGCATAAATATAAGAAGGAGATGAAAGGAGCTCTGAGAGAAATCAGGAAAGACTCTCGCTTCCTCTCACACACCAAACTCTCAGACACGCTGCGAAGGTTAGTGCCCTTCATCACACCTAGTGCACTTCATTTATACTCTGCATACTTAATCGTGTGTGTGTGTGTGTGTGTGTGTGTGTGTGTGTGTGTGTAGAGATGCGGAGAGAAAGAGGAAGGTGAAGGAGCTGTACGGCAGTTTGGCCTCCCAGGAAGGAGAGTGGAAGGCCCTGAAAAAAAGGAAGAGGAAGTGATGTCACAGTTTTGGGGCAAATGTGAGCGAATGAAGACAGTAGATTGTTTTATATACTGTGTACACAAATATAAACCTTACCCATAAATCCACTCTGTCTCTCTCTCTGTGTGTGTGTGTGTGTGTGTGTGTGTGAGAGAGATTTATTGTTAAACTTGATAGTTTTACAGAACAGGTTGAAGTCCTGATCACACACACACACACACACACTCCAAAGTGCACTCAGATCAAGCTTTATTGAAATATAATGCAGAAGGTTACAGGAGAATGTGGGCGGGGCTTGCTGTCTTCAGGAGGCGGGGTTTATCTGAACGGAGTTTCTTCCATCAGGCATCTGAGGTTTCCATTCTACTAAAACCTGCAGCCGTCTCTACAGACAGAGGAGACCGTGTTAGTGAGAGAGAGTGTGTGTGTGTGTGTGTGTGCGTGTGTGTGGGAGGGGGGGGTGGACAGACCTGCTGCACTCTCGGTGATTGAGATTCCCAGTCGTCTCTCCTCTCCTTCCAGCAGCTTCCTGTAGGTGGCGATCTCGGCGTCTAGCTTTAGCTTGATGTTGAGCAGGTCCTGGTAGTCAGACAGATATTTGCTCATCTCCATCTTGGTCTCACACAGCTGATTTTCCAGCTGTGCGATGATGCTTTCGAGATTGGCCGTTCTATCCAGATGTGCGAGCTCCATGTCGTCCAGCTGCTGCTCCAGTCCGGCGTTCTTGGCTCGGAGAGCATCGATCTTGCTCTGCAGGTCGCTGACCTCGCTGCTCAGCGAGCTGATCTCCTGCTTCATGTTCTTCATGGTGCTCTCCTGCTTTGCCGCCGTCTCTTTCAGGGTGTCGAACTTCCCTTTGTACCATTTCTCCGCCTCCTGAACGTTGCGCGTGGCCACGGCCTCCATCTCTGCGCGGGTTTTGCGCAGGTGAGCGGCGAGGTCGGGTCGATCGGAGTCCAACTCCACGCTGACCTTGGATTCCTCGATCTGCTTCATTAGTTCAGCCACTTCCTCCATGTGGAGCTTCTTCAGGAACTCCATCTCTGCAACAAGCTGCTCCACCTTTTTTTCCAGGTCTGCCTTCTGCAGTGTAGCATTATCTACATCCTCACGGAACTCCCGCAGAATCATCTCGGCCTCTTCTACACACACACACACACACACACACACACACACAGAGTGATCAATATCTGATCTGATTTTTTTGGGGCGGGGCTTCCATTCGCTCGTTTAGCCGAGTTTAAAGAGCTGAATGTTGTGCCTTAATGCCAGCTGTGACTCACAGAAGAACCAGAACCTGCTCCAGAACCTTCTGAAAGTTACGGATTAAGCTTTCTTGAAATTTGTATAAAATGCTGTATAATTAGAAATCATAATTGTGCAGCGTAATTACCACGCTTCATGCTCAGGTTGTGTGTTTGTTTCGTGGGTGGTGTATGGTGGAGTTGGGTTGATGTCATGTTCCTCATGATGAGGAATTTACCAGAGGCATCTGAAAACCTCACCCTCTGCGGACAGTCGGCAAGTGAGGTCCTATGGCTCACTGGTAAGACTCATTCACACGTTACATATCGTTACATATCAATGTCAGAATGAGAACTTGATGATTTCCATCTTTGAACTTCTACTGATTCGGTGCATTTCATGGTGAGATGATGGGATTCCATCCTGCGTCGTATCCCGTTTTCTTCCCCACCTTCCACACAGGACCGAAGTTCTCTTCCATTCTGGAGTGTTTGTGTGCGATTCTGCTGAACGATGATGAGATCTGTAGAAGCTGAATTGTTTCTAATTAAAATGTAGTTGATCTCAGTGAAGGCATGTTTTGATTCTGCCCCATGTGGAACATTTCTGAGAACACATTAACTGATCTGTGATCTGTCCAATAGAATTTAAACCTGTGGCCTAGAACCTGTGAAGGCCATCATCTCTAGCTTCTTGCTGATCTTTCAGTAAAGATGGAGACTCGCCATCTCCAACACTAAGCTCCTGTTCATTCTGAGGATGTCTCACTGCGCCAAGATGGAACATGTCTGATAGAATGGCTGCACAGCGGTGGAGGTTCCACTCATGTTCTCTCGCACATGTGAGTCTCTTTAAAGTCTCTGAACTGATATTTAAACTATTCTGGTTTTCTAATCTGAGACGTGAACGCTGAAGTTCTGAATCGCTTTAAAATGTTCAGTCATTTCAGCGTGAGGTGTTCAGATGTTTCACAGCACCTCCACTTTTCTGACGCTGAGTGATTTGTAAAAAGTCCTCCTGTCATCACAGTAATGAATCATGTATTGTGGTTCTCTTTTTAATTCTGTGGTTAAACAAACTTTTTGTTTTCAAAGCGTATGAGAATATTGATGTATGTCACAATGCGACCCCACAGCCACGGCTTCCCTGTTCAGATCATTTTGAAGGAACTAAGACATAAGATTTTGTACTGGTCCTTGAACCCCGTCGCAGCTTCTTTTGGAAACGTTTGGAAGATGCTTACTGTTCTTGTGGATTATGCACAAGCTTTACAATCAACATGGAGATTTAAAGCTTTTGGTGGAACTTGGATTAGGAGACTGTTATGACAGAGATGGTTTATCTTTTCTTTTTTTTTTTTTATCTTGTGAATCCAAAGTACAAAAGCATATTAATAAATGAATTTAATGGCGTTACCCTTAAAACTCTCTAAATCCTGAGAGGAGCAAATCTGTGTAAAAACCATCAAGTTCAACATCAGTTTACCAAAAATGAATTCGTTTTTATTTATTAAAGTCTTGAATCCATAAGTCCATAAACGGTTAGATCACCACTGCAAAAGAGGAGGACATTATAAACTCTGATTTATATGGTCAGGTTCATCATACACCAAGTACAGTAACACAGGGAGCCATAGTTTTCTTGTTTCTGACCCTCAGATGTTTCAGTGTGACTCCGTGAATGGAGAGGATGTGAGAATAACGAGAGAAAACCCTTGCGTTAACTCCTCTTTTCTTTGTAATCCAACATATTACAGGGACATGCAGGTAGCACCACTGGTCGTGTCCTCAATCACACCCTTCTGCATCCGTGTGTGTACGACCCAGTACACTGAAATAATAAAACTGAAAACAACGTGAGACGAAGGTGTGAGATTCAGTAGAGCAGTTAGAAGAAACTGAAGTTACTCATAATGAAAAAGAAAACTGACTCAGATAATAGTTTAATACGGTGTGTGTGTGTGTGTGTGTGTGTGAGAGAGAGAAAGAGAGAGAGCGAGTGTGACACATTTTCAATACCTCCAAAAAATAACTTACAGACGATAGTGATGGTGTTTTTATTCCCAAGGACCCCAGACACCGGTATATTTGGGGTCACAGCGAGGATCATCAGGGGGGAAATGAACAGGCTCTGCCCCCTGCTGAAGACTTTCCAAACGTCTCAACAGGAAGTTCGCCAGTTCTGGGTGTTGATGGGAAATTTCTTGTCTCTCCTCAGGATCAGCAGCAATATCAAACAACATCACCCCCTTCAGAGGGGGAGGGGCTATAGATGATACAGGTGATCTAGTGCCCACACCCACCACCTCACCTGGACGAGGAAACCATACAGGACAACCTGGACACAGAGACGGGATGTTGGTCAGATTGTCAGACTTATGATGATGATGATGATCCCTCACCTGGGTATCCTGTAAGCAGTTTCCAGTTCTTGTACCGAATGGCTGCATGCATGGAGATGTTAAAGCGTGCAACAGGACCAGAACTCCTGTGTGAAGATCTCCTGTATACGGAGTCAACAGGTCCTGTAGATCCAGCACTTGGACCTGGACCTTATAAACAGAGTTAAAACCTGTTACAGACCTCAGAACAGCTGCTTATTCCAAGCAATCAGGTTACCAAAGTTAAAACATTAACAAGAATTATTCATTCAATTAATATTATTACTAAAATGAACACACTTTGTGTGTGTGTGTGTGTGTGTGTGTGTGTGTGTCCTTACAGGGGGCGATGTCAACATACTGAGGATCAATGTTATGTAACAGCTCCAGTCTTGGAGAGGATTTCCCTTTACTACAAACACACACACATTTAAAAATTGTAATGGCATAAGTTTTGTTACAAACCAGTGCTTGTAATTAAATAAAACGATAATGAAGAACTGCTTACCTGATGGTCTCCCACACGTTAAACCCGTCCAACGGCTTGGTCTTATTCGTTGATCCTCCAGCCACACCCACCAGTGTGGGTAGCCAATCAGAAATGTGTATGAGTTCTTGGTTTACTGTGCTGGGCTGCTCGACCAACGGTCCGGATACAAAGGCCACACCCCTGACCCCACCCTCCCAAAGTGACCACTTCCTGCCACGAAGAGGCCAATTACTCCCTCCAGACAGAGTTTGTCCTCCGTTATCTGTAATCATGGACATCTGTAAGTGAAGGTGCGTCTCTCAGTCATTAAACAAACAGAACAGGGTTCAGGTCATCAGTGAGGACTGCATTCCCTGCACAGTAATAACAGAAGCACCTCTACAAACTCAAGGTGAGTGAAGCCTTTCTGAGTTTTGCTTCTTAGAGTTGAGTTTTATAATTAATATTATTTGCTTCAGTCCTGCAGACCTGAGATATATATATATATATATATTCTGGATTTTGTATTTTGTGCGCAGAATAAACTATGACGCTGAGACTGAGGGACTGTGAGGATCATTCAGGTGATGGATCGAGAACGAGAAGATCCACATCACATGATTCCATCTGGACTTCAAATCTCACCGGACTTAATCTGCATGTAAGTGATGAGGGCAGAGGAGAAATGTTCTTTTTCTGACATGCAGGTGTCTGGTTCTGGGTGAATTTGTTTATATTACACTAACCATAAAGAGAATCCTTCATCTTCTTGATGTTTAGAGCAGCCTGCAGCTCGAAACATTAGAGCATTAGAGTATTCATTCTGAATTATAAATATTAACGAGAGGAGTTTAAAATGTGCTGTAACATTAGGAAAAAAGGAACATACTGTTTTTATGTAATATGCACACACACACACACACACACTCCGCTGTAGTTTGTAGTGTTAATTGTGTACCAGTAGAGAAGATTAGGATGGTATTGTTCCACATGCCCGCATTCTGCAGTGCCACACTAATGTTCCCTACAGCCTCATCCATAGCTGCCACCATCCCAGCATATAACCTGCGTGAGTGATCCTTAATGAAGCTGTAGGGGGCGATGTAGTGATCTGGAACCTGTAACGGGGCGTGCACTGCCTGCAGAGCCACATACAGGAACAGAGGCTGCAAACAATAACAGAACTGTGCTCACTATGGTAACAACAGCATCTGCTTCTAGACCATAATTGTATTTTACTATTTAGTGTCAAGTTTAAAATAAAGCAAGTCTAAAATAAGTTATTGTTTTTTTTTTTTATTTAAATCTAAAATGTCTGGAAAATTCTGATCAGATCTGATACATTACATTTACCTTAAATCATTTAGCAGACGCTTTTATTTAAAGTGACTAACTAATGACTGTATGAGCCACATACACTGTACATGGACGTGACACTATAATAATGAGATACCGAGAAACAAATGTTGAAAATCTTTAAATCTGTAAAAAAATTCATCTTAATAAGGATTTAAGCCTGTCTCTGAGACCTGAATACAGTTAAGTGTCAACATGGTTTAAGGAGAGGATTTAAAAAAATTGGAGGCACATAATTATTAAATGATATTGCATTTTAAAATTAAATATATTACATTTATTTCAGTTGAACTTAGTCAAGCTGAAGCTCATGGTATATTCTGTTGTGTTTGTACCGTGTTTGGTGGATGGTGCTGTATAATCTGTACAGCACGTTGTGTGAACAGTTCTGTAGAGTAAACTTGACTGTATTCTGTTGCAGGTTTATCTCCATCTCTCAGATCCAGAGCACAGCGTGTTTCATTCAGAGGTGTAATAAAAGCACAGCGTGTGTGATTGTAATAATCTTCTGATCCTGTTAAATAACCTGCAATTACATCGTCAAAGCAATAAATAATCACACAGCCACACCCTCATAACATGCAGTCTTATTATAGTCCTCATCCTCCAAGGCTGTACTGAAGTTTGATGATGTGACTGTTGCTAGTGAGTGACCCACCAAAATAGGAATGGAATCCACGGTGGGTGGGCAAACATTCTCTTTTATACATGCCCAGGTGCCACTTGCCCACCATATGAGTGGAGTAACCCACATCACTCAGCAGTTCAGGAAGCAGCTTTTCATCCAGAGGAACACAGTATGGCTGGCACGGCCAAATAATCTGATGCTGCATTCCTGTGTGGATCTACACACACACACACACACACACAGGTCAGATCTCAGCAAGTAATCTGAGTGGACAAGCTAATACACATTTATAACAGTACAGGGATTTATAATGAAAGGTGCACCAGGGCAGGGGAACTGAACTCTGTGTATAGAGGATGTGAACCTTACGGATGGCTCTGGGTTTGGAGACGCGTTCCCACAGTGCATATATACACAGCCTGTTGCACACACACACACACACACACACACACACATAAACCCAGAGAGAGAGAGAGTGTGTGTGTGTGTGTACCTGGTATCTCCCAGTCAGCAGTTGGTTTCTGGATGGAGAACACAGAGGCTGGACGTAGTAATTCTCCAGTCGAACCCCCGCGGCGCTCAGGCGGTCGATGTTCGGGGTTTTAATCTCAGATCCGTGATACCCGACATCATTAAATCCCAAATCATCAGCCAGGATCAGAAGCACATGGGGAGCGGGTTTACACTCCGCACACGCCGCGAACACACACACTGCACACACACACACCACCGAACGCAGCAGCGCGTCTAAAGACATTCTGCAGCGGCATTTAATCCCGAAACCCGAAGGAACCTCCGAACTTCAGCTCCAAACGCGCCACCAACCAGACCCTCCGGACGTCACAGGTCACATGACTTCATAGAAACTTCACACAAACAGTGGAACTGACTGCAGGTCACGGGTTCGAGTCCCCGCGTGTCCACCGGCGACGTTTATTAACATCAAAGCGTTATTATTCACAGCATCATTACGCAACAATATATAAAAACAATTCAGCATCTCGCATGTTCAGATCTAAGATCAAAGTGTTATAAGGAACCTGTTAGAGAAAAGAGGAAGTGCAAATGAGAAGTAGAAAACTTTTTTTTGCGGCAATGAGTAGATTTTACACATGAATGCAAGTAACGAATATGTCTTTAATTATTAGAGTAACATCAACAATGAAAAGACTAAACTACATCTGAACTCATTCAAATCAACAATGATGTTTTAATAGTCCAAAGTAATACCAGTATATAGAAATAGATTAATTAATCATGTAGTAATAATAAATGATGATAAGTATGTTATCTTCGGTTTCTTATATATATAATTTCTGTTTTTTTGTACCTTAATGTAGCTTAGTTATGTCATTTCCACCGTTTATAGGCGCGTCGACCCGCGCCGTGATTGGCTGAACCTCTCGCTCTCTGATTGGCTGAACCTCCCGCTCTCTGATTGGCTGAGCCTCTCGCTCTCTGATTGGCTGAGCGGCTGAGGCGCTTGGTTTGAATGTGGTTCGGCGCTGCGGGCTGAGGCGACGCTGCTCTCGGGTTCAGTTCAGCTTTATAACCGTTTATTATTTTATTATTTTACACAAACGAATTCACGTCGCAGCAGATATTATATTTCTCACAAGAAATTACCTGAAGAGGTAGGATTGCTATTTGAACCGTTGTTGTATTTTTAGGTAATGACGCAGTAGCGTGGGGTTAATAGTTGGTACAGTATTTCTTGTTATAGTTTATTTATACGATTTTTTTCTTATGTTAATCTTGTAATCAGAGGGAAAAAAGCCTGTGTCTGTGACACGCCGAGGTTTATTGTTATGAAACGTAAGTTTTTCTCTCTCTCTCTCTCTCTCTCTCTCTCTCTCTCTCTGTGTGTGTGTGTGTGTGTGTGTCAGCAGGCTGTATGATGAGGGCAGCGGTGTGTTCATCCAATAAAGAGCAGAATGTGCTGGAATCCACTGCAGCGGAGTTCGGGAGTTACTCTAAAACCAGGCGGTTTGAGGCTCCGATATCCGAACTGTCAGTCATCAGTCCAGCAGATACACACATACAGGTAACACACACACACACACACGAATATAAAAAATACATGTAGCACACACGCACAAAGACAGGTAATACATACATTAAAGACGGATACATGTTGTTGTGTTGTGTTTGGGAGTTTTGTTCGGGCAGTGATTACTATCACTTCAGATTAGGAGACCTTAAAAATGATGTTGTATTTGTTTCTGAGCTGCTGACATATTTCTTTTTTTTCAGTAGATTGAAATTCACATTAAAAAGAAAACATAAAAACCACACAGATGCAAGTTTAAAACTGAAGTCATTACAAAATTAAATACTAAATGGAACACAAAAATTGTGCGCAGCAGCTTGCTTTCATGCCAGTAAAATCCACAACCGATGCAGAGTTTTCTCTGAGAATGCTTATGGATTAATATAGTGAAGGTCAGAAGGACCTGTAATGTGTGTTTTTTAATCTAGAAAAAGCTTTTTATAGAGTCTGTGGTATCATATGAGGACATCAAGAGTCACAGAGCAGTATGTGAGGGTGGTCAGGATATGCATTTAATTCCTTTATAATGAAATGTATATAATTTGTAAGAACCATGTGTACACACCTGTGTATGTGTGTGGGTGTGTGTGTGCACAGATACCATATGTGAATCACAACAGAGATGAATCTTCGCCCGAGAAGCTGCAGGTCTTTTTACGCATTCGTCCTCTTACAGACACAGAGAGAGAACGAGGAGAAGATCAGGTGACCTTCATCTAAATTAAAATTTTCATGGTTTACTTATAAAAACAGTGTAAAGCCACACACACAATAAAATGAAACAAAGTTTTAATTAGCATTGATGTGACTGATACAATTTTAATTTGTGCTGATTTAGTTTAAAAATATTTTTCATTAAACATTTATAATATCTGACTGTAATATGCTCAGATCTGATATTATTTGTAATACTAATATAAAGTTTATAATGATTTATTATAATCTGTTATAATGTTTTTATAAGTAAATAAACTGATGCCTCCCCACCACCTGAAAAACCTTTATTAATAATTATTACACAAAATAATAATGGATTATGTACTGAATATTGTTTAAAAGTGAATTAAGAAATAGAAAATATATTTGTGGGGTTAAAATGAACCCTAAAGTTAACTTTTATATATTAAGAAAATACTGTGTCTCCACAGGGCTGTGTGTTGGTGCAGAGTGAGGATACACTTCTCCTGAAGGCACCTAAAGACTCACATACCATGAAGAGTGCTGAGAGAGGAATAACACAAAGTGTACACAAATTTACTTTCACACAGGTAACACACTTACACACACGCACACTTTCATAGACCCTTGTGGCTTTATAAATTACTTTAATCCTGACTATTTCTAAAAAGTAAAGTTACACTTCCAGCACACTGAATTGATGACTTTGTACTTACGTCAAAAGCCTAGTTGTCTTTCAAATGGATAACAAAATATGTACTTTAAGGGACACAGATTTTTCTCCCCTTTTTTTGAATTCACAAAAATTACATTTTGTATTAATATTCAGCAGAATAACTGTCTTGTTTGCATTAATAAATAACTAATGTAAGAATCTGTGCATTGTTACTGTGATTTCTTGCAATTTTTGTAGTTAATTATTGCATAATGATCATGTAATTATGATCATTACTTACGTGGGTGTTTGCAGATTTTTGGTGTGAAAGCATCTCAGCAGGAGACGTATGAACAGACGATGAAGGAAATGGTGAGAGATGTTCTACATGGAGAGAATCGGCTACTTTACACTTACGGTGTCACAAATTCAGGAAAAACCTTCACCATACAGGGTAAACACACATATTCAGAAAGAATTCCGAACCCTTTGTAAATCACAATCTGTGTGTGTGTCTTGTAGATTGTTCCTATTGGTTCCACTAATTTTTTTTAGCTGCAGCATTTGTTGGAAATTAGCTGCAAATTTTTTGGAACAATTTCATCAAGGCGGCTACATGTTTTGCAGGATTTCTTGTTACTGAGTGACATCATCAGGGACTCAAACTTGTCTCTCAAACATTTTAACAAAAAAAAAATGCTTATTTTAACAAAAGAATTACATTGTGAATTCAGTGTTGAATATATATATAATAACCATTTAACACTGTAAAAGAAACCAAGATGAACCAGAATAACATGGAAGAAGAAACAGGTTCGAGTTTTATTGTATTTATATAGCACTGTTTACCTTACAGTGGAGTCAGAAAATAAACCCAATCCTTCCTCCAAAACCCTGTATTCATTATGAACTGAACCCCAATCGCCCCCCACCCCTCCAGCTTGTTATCCGATCATTCATCCATGATGTGGAACCTGTGCCTTCAAAATAAATATAAAAACTCTAGGAATTAAAACCTGATTGACAGATGATAATTATTGATAAAATTGCAGTTTTTGACAGACATGTATTGTTCTCTCACTTGTAAGTTGTTTTGAGTAAATGTCTGCCAAAATGTAAATGTAACGGCTTACTTCATCTTTAGGTTCAGCAAATGAGGCAGGTCTTTTACCAAGAGCTCTGTTTTCCATCTTTAACACCCTTACTGGTCGTCTGTACAAAGATTGTGATTTGAAACCAGTCCTGAAGCATGAGGTCCGTCAACTTAGCAAGAGAGAGGTCTGTTCTGAGGAGGAGAAACGCAACGTCTTGCTGCGAGAGGTGACCCATTCACCACACACAGACATCTCAAATACTGTTAATTTAGACATTTTACTGTAATGTGGTCACTTTAGTTACATTTACTTACCTTTCATTTACAGTTTCTTTACTCTTACGTTCATCCACGTTATACAAGCTTTGTACTGCATCTCATTAAACAAATGGTTATTAATTAAACAGTGGCGTAGAATGTGCTTACTGTATGTGTAATTTAAGTGTGTATGTTGCAGGAGGAGGTGTTCAGGCAGCGTGGTGGTGTTAGTGTTAGCTGGGACAGCGGGATCAGCGGACTCTCTGCATTCACTCGACTGGAAGGTGCCACAGAGTTAACCGTCATATGTGCTGCATTACTTTACTGTGTTGCTGCTGGTGTAGTGTACATGTACTGTTTATGAATGTATTTTATATGCAGATTGTGGTGTGTGTTTGTGTGTTACAGACTCAGATGGGGTGTGTGTAGAAGTGGATGCTGTGTCTCTCAATGATGTTCATCTGGATGAATCCTTACAATTCAGCATCTGGGTTTCATTTTATGAGATTTATAATGAGTTTATTTACGACCTGCTGGAGCTGAACACACACAAGAGAAATACACTGAGGCTGAGTGATGACAAACATGGCAACGTCTATGTGAAGGGTACCACACTCATACACACACAAATGTTTTTTTGTTTTTTTTTTCCCTTCGTTACATATACATTTGAGTTTAGTTATCAGTATTACACAAATTAAATTTAAAAATGTTTCACTGCTATTACAGACGAGTAATACACACACACACACAAACATTCTATATATGTGTAAATCTCATCAGAGAGTAGATTTATTGATTTGTTTACCATTTTGTGTTAATTTTGAGGTAACAGATGTATACGGTTAATATTCCCTCTGTAGGAGTACAGACTGCTGTGTTTTAAATAAACTTAGCTTATTAAACTGCTTTTCCAAACACTTCAAAACATATTTTTTTGCTTTTTGGGTGGAGTCTAGTGATTTGCTGAATGTTACTGTGTCTCTCAAATGTTTTTTATTTAAAGAGCAGGAGGTCTGTCTATTCCACATACATCACCTTACTGTAGTATTATTGTTTTTCTGGTCGAACAGATTTGACGTGGGTAAACGTGCGTTCTGCAGATGAGGCCTGGAGAATTCTGAGTGTTGGACGGAATAATCAGAGTTTTGCGACTACACACCTTAACCATAACTCCAGCCGCAGGTACAAACGCGCAAATACCTATGTAAACTTTTGCAACGTTCAGCTAGAATTTGAGTAGCGTGTTAGGCTCAGGGGCTGTGTTGGGTAGGTTTGGTAGTAGTTCTTCACCTTACTGATTGTTTGTTACAGCCACAGTGTGTTTACTGTGCGAGTGTTACAGATCCAGCATCCTGGCACTGCTGCTCATATCAGCGAGTGAGTTACCTCTCTGTTCACTCTTTCATCAGGTGTTTGTAAAGACAGTATCTGATGTTTATGTGTAATAGTTCTGTGGTATGTATAATTTGTTGTATAAAATATATTATATATAATGTGTGTTACAGGTTGTGTGTGTGCGATCTTGCTGGATCCGAACGTTCTAAAGACCAACAGAATGGGGAGAGAATGAAGGAGGCAAATAACATCAACACCTCGCTGCTCACCCTGGGACGCTGCATCAGTGCAATGAGACATAATCAGAACTACAAGTACACACACACTACACAAACCGTACACACACACACACACACACACAATGACCTTTTCCACATCTAATTTTGTGTGTGGGTGTGTGGGTGTGTGTGTGTGGGTGTAGGCAGCGTGCTCCTCAGGTGATACCATTCAGAGACAGTAAACTGACCCGGGTGCTTCAGAGTTTCTTCTCTGGACTCGGTCGAGCATCAATGATGGTGAACATCAACTCCTGCAGCTCCAGTTATGATGAAACTCTTCACGCTCTCAAATTCTCTGCTATAGCTACACAGGTTACATACATACACACACACACACACATATGCATACACTCATACACACACACCACACACACAGTAAGCTGTAAATATTTTTGTTTGTAGCTGGTTCATGGTTCCTCCTCTAATAGCCGTGTGGCATACATACTCTCTCTGCTGGGTGAACACTTACATACTGAGGATACAACAGTTGATGAGGAAGAGGAAAGTGATGAAGAAGATGTTGGCATGTACCAACCAGAGGTACAAACATCACTGTTCATCATTCACAACTTGATTCTTTTAAAATAAAAATGCTTCTTTGTTAAAGTTCTTTTATGTTTTTTTAAACATTAGAATTGCACACATGCATCTTTTCCTGTGTGAACAGGAGCTGGTTAAGGCCATTAATGTGCTGAAGAGGGAGATCCTGCGTCAGAGGAAAGAGAAGGAGGAAGTGGAACAGAAGATCCGAGAACAGGTGTGTTCAGAAATGATGGACGTCATCAACCGGATGCAGGAGGACTTTAGGTAACACACAACCACAGACAGTAGAGTTAAATTTTATAATCATTATAAATATTTAAAATGGACCTTTTTTTCAGCCTGATCTGGGGTCATGGTTTAGAACTCTGTAAACTGCTTTCATACAAACTATTGCAAAAAAATCTATATCAATAAATTTGAACCTGAGTGTATAAATAATGGAGAATGAATAGAGTCTGCTCACTTCCTGCTGATGTTATACACTGACCGTGTGTCTCAGTGAGACGCTGGAGAAAGAGAGAGACTTGATGGAGAAACGATGTGAGAACAAGATCAACAACCTGAAGAGCAGCTTAAGGAAATACTACACTCAGGAACTGGAGGTGAAACTTGAAAATCACCTCAACTGTTCACACAATGTTCACTTCACACACATACAGTTAAATAGTATACTAATACATGATACTTTGACTCACTTTGATGTGTGTGTGTGTGTGTGTATATATCAGGAGCAGGAGGAACAGATTCGAGAGCTTAGTGCTGTTATAAAACAGGAGACTGATGGAGGACCAGCTCAGATGTTTCCCTCTCTAATGGAGCCTGATGGACTCAGACGATCTCAGCGCTTAGCTTCCACCCAGAAACGGATCAGTGAGCATGAGAGAGTGCACCAGATCAAAGCTGAACTAGAGGAGTGTAGAGCAGAACTAGACCTCAAGAACAGTGAACTCACACTTAAAACACTAGGTAAGAAACACACACACTGCACATCATACTGAGAAACCTCAGTCTCCCTCCACCAGTGGTGTTGAGATGATCTCAAACCTTTCTTGTGCGTTCTCAACTCCTCACCTGTATATCTGTCTGTTTTTAAACCTCAGAGCTGAAGAGGTTTCATGACCATCAGAGTTCCTCCAGCCTCGCAACAACAGCAGAGCGCAAACTTATGGATGGACAAAAAGTGAATGTGTAACATTTGCAAAAACAATAATAATCAAATTGTTTATTGAATCAGATTAATTTCTCTCTCTCTCTGTGTGTGTGTGTGTGTAGACTTTGAGACAGCTGCGTGCTGATCTACACACTGTAGTAGTAAAGCTGAAGTCGGGGGAGAGAGCCTGCTGTCATTATACAGATGGAGAGAAGCTACGTACTGCACTTACTACTGCTGATACAACACTGCTAAAACAGGTACACACACACACACACAATGTCTCTGAAGTTTGAACACTCTGACAAATGTACAGCAAGAAATCTTAAGAAAAAAGACTCCAGTGGGTAAACCATCAGTCTTAAGTGTCCTGCAGTGTTAGACACACAGTGTACAGACTGAATACAGTGTTCAGCTGAAAACAGCGGGCGGGTGCTTCAAGTCAAACAGTAGAATAGAGTTTAGTCATTTTATTAACCATCAAAAATATTATCTCTCAAATTCAAACTTTCTGTTCATGCAGCTGCAGAATGTTAGTAATTACAGTGAGTCGTTAGGAACATGTGCATGGAGTTAACCGTGTGTGTGTGTGTGTGTGTGTGTGTGAAACAGGATCAGATGTTGATGGAGCTTCACTCTACACTGCAGTTAATGAAAGCTCAGCTACTGCACCACAGAGAGGAACCTCATCCTGAGCCGCTGCGACACCCAGCCGTACCCAACACTTCTAACACACCCAGTTCTTGTAGAAGACGGGGATGTGGTGTTGCCATGGCGATGGTGGAGAATGCACCACCTGTAAAGCGTTCGTTCCTGCAGCTCTTCATGTCCTCAAACTCTGCAACTAAAAGCAGAAGCAAGTGTGATTTGACCACCCCTTATGCACAGGTCCTCCGTTCACGCCAACCATCCCCTCCTCCGAGCCCCGCCCTCACCCGGGCACGCCCACGTCGCTTCTGACCTGCTGCTGCATCTGTTTAATAATAATGAGGTTCACAAATACTATAGAAAAGAAACAGGTTAACATCTGCTGTTCATCAGCCTCATCAACCAAAGGAATGTAATTACACTAATTATACACTAATCATATAAATAAAATGGGCTTTAGAGTTAACAGATCTATATATCTTCTGTTTATATTATAGTCAGACTGGTAAATGGTTTATCCGAGTACATTTGTGTACACACTGTATTATGTATAATTTGTATTCCTGTGTGCTTTATTAAATAATAATCTGATCCTGAATCAGCTCTGAAGCTGCAGTTGCTTCTGTTTTTTTATTTATTTTTGGCTACAAACTATTCTGGGACTTCAAAACAGGAAGTGAACCATTTTAAATGGAATCACTGAATTACCAAAAAAGAAAAACTTGGTGAACTGAGTCTGAAACAAACCACAAATCTGACTTAATTATTATACATCAAATAGTTCTGCTCGTTAAATCTGATTAGCTGAGGTGTTTGAAGACACGCCCTCCTAATTGTTATATTCGTGACAATCCGTTATTCCCGCTGTTTTTTAAATAAACTGCGTTCTGTAATTTGACCGTTAGATGGCAGTATTTGTTAGAGAAACCGAACTGGATTACATCGCAGATTTTATTCTCAGTTAACGCTTTTCTAAATCAAACCGTGATTTTATTACAATGTGTTTGTGAGCGTTTAATGAAAACAATACTATTGGCACGCCCTCTAGCGCCACAAATGAAAATATAAGCAGATGGGCGTGGCATAATTAAGTTGGAGGCAGGTCACATGACTGAGCTGTGATTGGTGTGTTCGCTCAGCTGCTCCTCGTTTGAACAGATGAAGCTGAGCCTGAAGGTTCCTCTCATTTCATTTGTTTAAAGGCTTTCCACTGAAATCTGCAATTTATAACATTCTGTTCAAAGCAACTGAACATCCAGAGGAGACATCAAAGGTGAGGAAACACGTTTAGTCTTTTTAAATAAACTGTTCCTGAAGCAACAACCAGCACTGAGTGGACGTGCAAAATGAGAACCATCACACACACACACACCTCACTTTCATCCCGGTGTTGATCATGTAACTGCTCTTTATGATGTCACAGTAGCTTTATGAGGTTGTTTATTAAAGAGAAGAACATCAGCTTGTACAACATCAAAATATTAAAGGATTTAAAGTTGCAGATTTAAATACCCGAGTGGTTGGTTGGGTTTGGGTTTTTTTCTCCACCTTTTCATTTTGCTCTAGAACTTTTTTTTTAGGCCACAAGAACAACATGGTGCCCCTAAATATAAGCAGCCATGTTCAGGTGTGAGAGTCAGGGTGTAATGGAGGACAAGTCAAGGGGGGAAAGTCTCCTGATGGGAGGGGTATTGTAGACATTCTGCAGTGTGTGTGGGTGGGTGGTGGTGGTACTAAGTGGGTTAAAAACAGACGAATCTGATGATTCTCCTTGTTCACGCACAGCTGAGATCTGACGCAGTAGAGCTTTACCCTCCTCTCGAGCCTGCACACACACACACACACACACACACCATCTATTTTAGTATTTGTTCCAGTTTAACTTGAACATGAAAGTGATGAGTGTGTGTGCGACAGCAAGACTTACATCATTGTAGTCACAGCAGCGTTGAGCACACAGAGCTGCCTCATCAAACAGTTTGTTCTTAAAGTAGTACTGACCCAAATATCGTAGTGCTGTGCTGACCTCTGCATGTTCCAGCTGCTCCTACACACACACACACACACACAATCATGACAATGTTAACTGTGTTAAAACAATGCTGCTGTTCACTGTACTGATCATTTTATGTAAAGTTAATTTATTATTTAAATTGTTAAATACATCTAAGATCTATAAAATTTGTACAACTTTATCGAGCAGCTTCACAACTAAATCAATGAAACTGTTGCTGTAACTTTAAAATAATGCAAAAAGCAAACAGAAAATTCATGTAATGAGTGTACGAGCGAGAGAGAGCGAGAGACTGACCCCACAGGAGAATATATCCTGGATGTAGATGATGTAACACTGAGCTGCATTATCGGATTCATTCAGCTGCTCATGAAGTCTACAATTAAACACGTTATTATCAATAACATGATTGATAATTATGATAAACAATAATAATAATAATAATAAAAATATACTTGGCAAGTTTGAGTAACGCCATTCTCTCCACATCTCCCACTGAATACGCTCTCCAGTAACACTGTAAAACAATATTCATCTCAATCTCTGTCTTAACACTTTGGAAATAAATGGCACATTTGACTAAACAAATCTCAAACACACAAAGTTGAAATTATGACCTTTTTAGCTTCAACTTGCTGTGAAAGTTTCTCATAACACTCGCCGAGAGCAACCAGCATCCGAGAGTCATTTGGCCTGAAACACACAAACTTTTAATCTCTCACACACACACACACACACTTACACAAACATACCTGAGCTGGTGTGCTTTCCTGTAGTAATAAAGGGAGTAGAAAGGCATTTTGAGGATTTCATAAGTCTGCCCGAGGCCATACCACGCCCGATAATCCCGTTTATTTACTTCTATAGCATGTCTAACACACACAAAAGAAATAATTTAGAAACAACCAAATTCTATAAGAGTGACTGCAGCTGTAATGTTGTGTAAATGAGGAATTGTTACGGACCTGTATGCCTGGATGGCAGCAGATGTGTTTTTCATCTCCATGTACTCATGTCCCATCAGAGTCCAGGCTCCTAGACATCGTGGGTTTAGCTTTAGAGCTCGCTGGAAATATAAAGCTGCTTTCTCATGTTGTGAGCGCAAGCTGTAGTAATTACCTATGGAATTAACATTGTTAATTAACTCATGACCTCATTTTAACTTCAGTTTTTGACATTGTTACCTGATGAACACTCCAGACCCATTTTTAACGTTCAGCACATTAATTTCTTGATTTATCTAAAGCTAAAGAACTAAAGATCAAACTAAAAAAACTTTTATGAAAGTAAGATTTTATTACTTTATTTATTTTAACAAAAGTCTCAGGTCAAGGCAGCACAAACTAAATGTTTATAAATGAAACTACGGTTTTTATTTGATCCACACTTCTTGAGGTTTAGATCTTGACTGGACAGTTGCATTTCCTTTATTTTCAATTGTCCTGTTGATGATTGTGTGATGGGATCATGGCGCTGCTTCATGATATCACAGTGGACTTACATTTGAGACTAAAATTTTTGGTTCAGAGACGTTTATGATAAACTTGGTGACTCAAAACAGGCAGCAAACAGGCCCAAATCATCAGCTCTGCACCACCATGTGTGACAGTTGGTGCGGTGTGTTGTGCCAGTGTGCTGCATTAGCCCCCTTATTGTCTTTGATCAGACTTACTTTGGTTGACTCTCTAAGCGGCTTTGCTATTCTTCATCTTCATCACTATTTTGTGGTAATTAACATGTACGAGCAAAAGTCTTATAGATGTTCATAATGGTATTATCTTTCATAAATTGTGCAAATAAATATAGACTGTGATTGTTCATATATATATAAAACCAAATAAACAAGATCACAGAAATGAATAGAAGTGTAGTGTGTGTGTGTGTGTGTACTAACCAACCACACAGCAGGTCTCCACCCTGTACTTGTCGATTTCCACCAGGTTGTGGGCGAGATAACTTAATTCTGGTTTCATACTCTTTTGTAGATATGAATAGGTAAACACAAGCAGGCAGGGAGACATAATAAACCAAATGATATCAAAACATCAAAGCTGGTTTCGAACGGGGCAGAAGAAAAGTTTCTCACCCGAACATACAGGAGGTTAGAGAACGTGTCCATGTTCTCAATGCGGAACGGATCCTGTTTACGCAGTTCATTGAACAGATCCAACGCTTGATCGATATCTGCACGCACGCACACACAGGTCACCATGATAAAAGGTCTATAAAGCACACCCTGGATTTTATTGAATTGTATTCATAGCATTATTAAATGTTATTAAAGTGTTATAATTGAGTTATAAGGAAAATCCCATAATACACTTTAGTGTCCAGTTTGGATGTCAATACTATAATCTTATAGATTAGAGATCAATCTATAATATCTGGCAAATTAAACCCAATAATGTGTTAAATGCTTGTTGTATTTTATAGATTCAGATGAATTTGGATGTTCAGTGCTGCTTCCACTCCCTCATTATTCAAATAACGGCTTACTGATTTAAATAAAAATAAATGTTGAGTTTTAATCATGATGATGAACACACCTCGGATGTTGTGGTAGGCCACAGCGATTTGTGAGATGATGTAGGTGCTTTTGGAGAAACCAGTTTCCATAAGACATTGATATTTCTGTAGAGCTTCCTTTATCATCTGAAGCTCAGTGTACATGTGGGCCAGGAAGAAATCCCTCACCCAACAATCAGGTAAAGAAAGAGCCTTCAACTACACACACACACAACGATGGTTGGATTTTCAGTAGGGTGGCAGTTCAGTAGGGTGGTTTTTATTGTTGCATGTACCATGTCAATGTTGGTGATGAGGTTGCAGAGTTCCAGCCAGGCCCCCCAGTGCAGGGGGAGTGAGTGTGTGGCCTCCACAAACACTGATACGGCTTCCTTCATCAGATCCAACTTCCTTAATACCACCCCATATCTACACACACACACACACACACACACACACACACACACACACACACAATGAAAAGGTTGAACAACATTGTGAATAAGATTATAAAACAAGAGAACAAGGACTTCCTGCAGAAAATCTGTCTTGAACTGTTTTTAATTTACTAACATTCAGTGTGTGTGTGTGTGTGTGTGTGTGTGTGTGTGTGTGTCTTTACAGATAAAGAGTAAATCCATCTAGTTCTCCAGCAGTGTGTTTTTTACTCAGCTCCACTCTCAATTCTCTGAGAGCTTCATTTCGCACCCGCCCTTTCTCCAAAGGACCTAAACACGCACACACATTAAAATTATATAGTAAAAGTAAACATTTCTTGAATATAAAGTTTTTATTTTTGTTACCTAAACTGTCAACTGTCTCATCATCTTTCTTCTTCTCTCCTGACTGAGAATAAAAAATAAAACTTAGTTACAAATGAAACATCACCTGAGATTAAACTCTACACTCACAGCAGTCTCTCTCTCTCACCAGGTAGCGCGAGTACATGTACAGAAAATAAGCTTTTTGACTCCGACAGCCTCTCAGGAAATATGCAGCTCGATCATATTCCTTTAGATCAAAATAGGACTTTGCCAAATAAAGTGCATCAAAGTCCTGGGCCTCGTCCTAAACACAAAGAAGGTTAGTTCTCATAACTGATATTACAGAGCTGAGAATAATCTTAATCAGATAATGTTCACACACTGACCTCAGTGACCTGTGGTGGAGGAGGAAGTTCACTGAATGGAAGAGGATCTAAAGAAAAGGCCAGCTCAGATGCCCTGTGTGTAGAAGAGCGCGCGCGCGCACACACACACACACACACACACACACACACAAACACACACTTGAAAACTGGAAATATAAAATTATTTAGATACTTCACTTATTAAAATCTGATAAAGTTGTGACTTCATTCAAAAACAATATTTATGTTTAAATAATAAAAGTGTAAATAAGTGAACATGTTCACGACGGTAAACAAAGTTGAATTTATCAAGTAGCAAAAAAAAAAAAAAGTATGAAATCGGAAACATTCGATTGTAAAGTGATGTTTGCTGTATCGAGTGTGAGGCACGAGCTTACCTCAGAATGATTTAAATAAGTTATCATTTAAATAAAGTTTAAAATCAGATTTATCTTAAAGGCGGGAATAAAGAATCATAAACAAAACATTTACTTGTTGGAGAATAAACTGAGTTAATTATTTAAAACTCGTTTACGGCGTGAAGTAAAATATTAAACGAATAAATAAAATCAGAATCGTAATAATAATATAAATAAGCTGCAGTTAGCATGTCAGCTAACAGAGTGATGACTGATGAAGTGGTGATGAAGTGGTGAATGCTCTGTGGCCTGCGGGGGGCGCTCTCACCACTTCACGCTGTGGGTCAGTCCTCGCTCTTTACACTCCGTTATTATTAAATAAAGTTCTTTTTTAATTTGCTCTAAATCACCGAACTCCCGGCACACTTCCGCCGCCATCTTTGAACTGCAGCCGACGTCACCGTGAGTTCTGATTGGTCAGTCCGGCGGGCCGTTACAAAGAACTCCTTATGTTCTACTTATGGAACCTACAAAGTTTATAACAACAAAACCGAAGTATTCTGCAAAGCTTCCGTAATAAAGATATAAATGAACATTTTCTAACAGTCTGACTGATGTTAGCAGACGTTTCGGTCTGTTCGATTAAATTAGATTACATTAGAATAATAATCAGATGAAATTAGAATAAATTAGAATAAATTAGAATAAATTAGATTGGAACAGAGGAAGCTTTTATTTCATAAAGGTTTTTAAAATGTGATTAAAGTTAAAGAGCAGAGAAAAAAGACTTGAGTTAAGATACAATAATACAACAATAATTAAACACATAGGCCAAACTAAATATTCTTCAGATTTCATAGAAATCAGTCAAATAAACTAAATTATCTAAAAAAATAATTAGAAAACAAACGGATATTTTACTAACGTGCGATGACGTACGGTGACGTATTTATTACGAGCCGATAACTTGACGTCATAACTGCGCGCATTGACTAATTTGAGTGACTATTGCGGAATAATATTTAACAAGAAAATTGAAAAATAAATGAATGATAAATAGAACGCGATCTGCGGCCTCGCTGTTTATAAAACTCCGATAGTTCGCTTCGTATTTAGTAAATTGTCTTTGTAATGGAGGGAGACGGCGTTGTACGGAATACAGTGGAGGCTAAGACAGCGAGTTCCGTACAGAAGAAAGCAGAAATGCGGCGTCGAAAATTATTGATGACGTCAGATCAAAGAATGAGCCGCATTTTAAACTACAACCAACAGCAGCCTCCGATCAGCGGTGAGAACCAGAACCCCGAACCAGAACCAGAACCAGAACCAGAACCCCGAACCTTTAACAGCTCCTCTCACTGCTGACGGTTCCGCTGCTTTTTATTTCTTTAATGATTTTAATGATTGGTGTTTAAACTTTGTTTTTGGTGTTTCAGTGTTTTAACTTTATGTCTAAACACAAGAAATGAATGATGAATGAGTGCTCGCTCGTTACGTCATGTGTGAATGATGTGATTAGTTTTGTTCTTGTTTTCATGCAGAACAGTTCATCTGTAAAACTAACCCATGGGGGGGGCGGGGGGGGGGCATCTGTACAATGCAAAATGATTTCAATAATGGTTTAAATATCAGAGGACTGGGGTTCAGGTTCTGGACACAGCGGGTTCTCAGCTGGATTCTTGCTTAGACTCGTTACGCTTGGTGTTTTTCATCCTATAATTGTTTTTTAAACTTAGTAATTTAAAATTTATGAAGTTGAACCTGTTTTATTTTAAAGGTTTAGAGAGCCAGCATACGACGGAGACACGGTTCCATCAGGATCGGGACAGAACGGAGGACATTTCTTTCTCTTCTAAACATGGTACTCTGTTCCTCTCTGAGCCTCCGAGCCAAGGGAGGGTGGGGGAGCAGCTGGAGGAGGAGGGGGAGCAGCAGTGTGGGGTTCGGATCAGACCGAGAGGACAAACATCGAGTGAAGAACCACCTCACTCTCCACAGAAAGGCATCAACAGCTACCTGTCTCGATTCGATGATGCAATGAAGCTCCGCAGCCAACTAGCAAATGAGAAGACGAGTCAGGACAGCGGGGAGGAGGACGAGGACGTGGACGCTTTTCGGCTGTTCAGGCTGCTGGGCAGCGTGGTGTTAGCAGTGTGTGTGCGTCTCTTTGTTTGTCATTACTTGGTGAGTTTAACATATTTAATTCTAAATCATTCAGGTAACAAACCACCTGATCAAAACTGATCAAATCACATGATCAATTAATTACATTTCATTTCTTCTGTTTCAGTCCATATTTGCACCATTTCTCACTCTGGAACTCGCCTACTTGGGTTTATACAAATACTTCCCAAAGGTTTTTATCTCTCTCTCTCACACACACACACACACACACATTTATATATATATTGTGTATCTAAAGATATTTAAGTGTAAAGAGTTACCGAATCTTTAGATCGTTTAAAAATCTGATATATTTTGTCCTAATACACAAAACAAGAAAGTAAGATGAACTGATTTTTTTCTGTAAATACCTGTAAACATTGATTTTACATTGATTACATTGATTAAACATTGATTGTGTGTGTGTGTAGGTGGAGAGGAAGATGAAGACGACGGTGTTATCAGCGGCACTCCTGCTCTCAGGAATCCCTGCTGAGGTGATCAGTCGCTCGGCTGAAACCTATCGGAACATGGGAGATGTCTTCTCTGATCTGTGTGTTTATTTCTTTACCTTTATCTCTTGTCATGAGCTCCTCCTCTTCTTCTCCTCTGGATCCGAGTGATCTTCTGCCTCACACACACACACACACACACACACACACACACAGAGACAAAACACACACACACACACACACACACACACACACACACACACACACACACACACACATATCTTGCTATGTCTAAATGAAGCTTAATTAAACTGAATTTCCATTACGGTCCTAAAAGTATTTTACTCGAAATGTACCAATGCAAAACTATGATGTCGCAAAACCTGCTGTGTTTAATGGTTGTATTTTTACTTTTAATACAAAAATAGTGACGTGGTTCTGACGCTGGGGTCAGCTGTTTTGTGTGTTTGTGTATAACGTGTTCTGTGGTGTTCACTGTAAGTGTATAAGTATTTTATTGATTTTTGCACTTTGTTAATTTTATGTTATTTTTTATTATTTAATGTGATATTTGCTTTGTTGAAAAAAAGTGATCAATAAACTCCTTAATTCTAAATTCTATTGTGATTGTGTGCAGAGATATTTGCATTATTTGACGTTATAAAGCACAGTGCCCATAAAAAAGCTCTAAAGCTTTTTGAAATTAACTTGTCTTTCAAATAAAAAAAAAATATATTTATATTTTTTATAACTTTGAGGAATTTAGATGCAAAACTAAAACTAGGGCTGTGAACATGACCGGTTCTCTGAATTTCTTCTTTATAGAGACCTTAAGCTTTAGTTCCTCTGTGATGGGTTCTGTTCCCACTGCTTTTTACTGAAAGAGATCAAAGCACCGCTGACCCCTGTGTGCTTCAAAGGCTTCGGTGTGGACACTGTGGAAGATGCATCAGAAATCTGGAGGTAAAGGTCAGCAATAAACTGGACTCTCAGGTTTGAGGTGTCCGGCCGGATGTTCTGTGAGTCTGCGGGGGGAAGTGCTGCATCCGTCATGCTGTTGCATTCTGGGACAGGCTCATCAAACAGGTGCATTAGGTCTGTGAGGTCAGAATCAGGAAACAACATTCATTTATATTTCTATATTCATTCATTCATTCATTCATTCATTCATTATCTCCTGCTTTATCCTCTATTAGGGTCGCGGTGGGGTTCCCCATGCCCATCCAGGGGAGAACGTCTCGGGCGCTGGGCAGATACACCCAGGACAGGGCGCCAATCCATCGCTGGGCACACTCACACAAACACACACTCTATATGGGGCAATTTTGAGAATTCAATTGACTTGATCCATGTTTTTTGGACTGTGGGAGGAAACCGGAGAACCCGGAGGAAACCCACGCAGACACGGGGCGAGCATGGAAACTCCACCCAGATGGGGATTCGAACCAGGAATCCCTAGTGCTGAGAGGAGAACATGCTAAACCACTAAGCCACCGTGGCGCCCATTTCTATATTTATTAAATTTAAATTCAGCTTCGTGATAGTACAGTGCTAACTCTCTCCAGTGGAGGGCAGTAAGAGTCCGCATGATTGGTTGATTCACCGGAAGCACTACACGAAGAAGTCGGGCTGACCGCAGCAGTGCAGTATGGGTCGGGAGTCTCGGTGAGAAAAACGATGTTTAATTTTATAAAACATTTTCTTTTTTTTTTTTTTTTACTTTTTATTTTTAAAGATGTTTTAAACGGCTGCGTAATTATAAAGACATCTGATTGGCTGAATGCTTTTTAAGATTATTTGCTAAGCTGCAGTCATGCTAAATGCTAAACGCGAGCTAACGGCTTACAACATCAAAAGAACCGAAACCTAATTTAAATAAATAAATAAATAATAAAACCGATGTCGTCACGAGTTAATCAATTTAAATTAACTTATATTAAATTGTATTAATCTAAATGCAGGCAGTTCTTAAATATCAGTGTGAATCTGATTGATTGATTGATCAGTGTTAATCTGATTGATTGATTGATCAATGTTAATCTGATTGATTGATTGATCAATGTTAATCTGATTGATTGATTGATCAGTGTTAATCTGATTGATTGATTGATCAGTGTGAATCTGATTGATTGATTGATCAATGTTAATCTGATTGATTGATTGATCAGTGTGAATCTGATTGATTGATTGATCAGTGTGAATCTGATTGATTGATTGATCAGTGTGAATCTGATTGATTGATTGATCAGTGTGAATCTGATTGATTGATTGATTGATCAGTGTGAATCTGAGTGTTCTGATTGATTGATTGATCAGTTTCTCTGTTTGATGATCAGTCATTACAGGAAACGCTCTTCATCACGGGCTCGTTCCGTCAGCCGATCTAAAAGCCGTTCTCCAGATTCCAAACGTTCTAAGAAGGATGATCGCGCTCGTGATCGCAGCAGGAGAGAACGTACACGCAGCCGAGAGCGCCGGAGAACCCGGTCCAGAGAACGCAAGAGACAGAGGTTCCCATCATTACAGATGATTATTCAGCATGCAGAACATTGCAGAATGTTCTCCTGCTAAGTATGTGTGTGTGTGTGTGTGTGTGTGTGTGTTTGCATGGTTACAGACGGTCTAGAAGTCGTGAGCGCAAACGTTCCAGAAGTCGAGAACGTAAAAGATCTCGGAGTCGGAGTAAAGGACGAAGGTTTTACATCAACGCACCGCAACACACACCACCGTCACCTTCATGCTCAACCACATGCAGATGCCTCAGCGTGATGGTTCTCTGTTCCTGCTCATTCTTTCACAAAAAAGTATTTATTTAATCAGAACACATGATGGATCTTTGGGGGAAACTGCAGATAAGAATCTAAAATTAACAGACGAACTGGAGCCGCTGTAATGGGCTGGGTACACCTCTCACACACTCACGCATTCTTTATATAAAACCTTTTACCTTTTAATAGTATATTTAATATATATATATTTATATAGTATATTGTCTCAAATCAGCTTTACAAAGTTTTAAACCTTTAAAGAATGAGCAACAAACATGAGTGACATTGGCAACAAAAACCCTTTGATGTTGTTCATTTTTAAGTAAGAAACCTTTTGAGGCTCACTGAGACTCCTCTGAGTAACTGCGCAGCATTAACCGTGCAGGTCCCCGGTGTTCAGTGTGTAATCATTGTTCCATTATCCAACAATAGAAAACTGATTTAGTGCAAGAAACCTCTGACAGACCTCCTGTCCAATAGAAACCCAGCATCTGTCCAATTAAACCTAATGAGTTGACTTGAATAAGTTTATCTTCATAAGTCTTTCAAACCCTCTGTGGAGATTAATGTTCATCCGTTGCTGTAATGCTTTGGTATTGTGGGACTGTACCTGTTAAACTGTAAATAATGCAATGAAATGATGATTTTTAGAATATTTTTGTCTGTGTGTGTTTGTGTGTGCTTCAGTAAAGAAAAGGATGGAACTGAACAGTCTGCAGATAAAAAAAAGAAAGAAGAAAAGGAGGAAGAGCGAGTGGAGGATGTACGTATTGAGAGATGAGCTGTTTTTCTCCAGTAGGGTCCCTACATAGTACCCTTATACTCCCTATACTCATCTATAAACTGCAATGTCTTCAGGTCCTTAAATGTCATTGTTAAAAGGATTTCTTGTAAAACATGTCATTGTGTTTAAAGGATTCTTTAACACTTTTAAATAAGATGTTTAAGACAACTGGTTTCTAGTGTTCTTAAGCAAGTTACAGTTTTTTACTGTTCACCTAATTTATCTTACTAACTAAATATTTCTGTGAGCAGTGACACATCATCGTTCACGACGTAGTTTCAGGTTCCCTTTGATTCTAGTGAGAGGTTAAAAAAAAAAAAAGAAGGGGATGTGTCATCATACAACCCCAACACACTTTTATTACAACAAATGTTACTCACAGAGCAGCCACTCTGTTCTATTTTACTTTCATACCAGATGATGTTACAGAGGAATCTCTTGAATTTCAACCCTGGACATTGTGTAGTTCACCTGGTAAGTTGCTTTGGTTTGTTGATCTGCAGCAGGACTTTGACCAGACGACGCTGGAGGAAGAAATGAGGAAGAGGAAGGAACGAGTGGAGAAATGGAGGGAGGAGCAGAGAAAAAAAGCAATGGAGAACATTGGAGAGATCAGGAAGGAGCTGGAGGAAATGAAACAGGGCAAGAAGTGGAGCTTGGAGGATGATGATGGTGAGTTTAAAAAGAGAGAGTTTATGCTTCATAAAGGACATGAAAAAATGTCAGATGATTTCACCCTTTAGTCAGAGGACTGTCAGCTACCGATGTGTTTATTAGGGATTGCTATGTGGACCTGCAGTGAAGAGGTTAGGGATCACAGAGGTGGGGTACTAGAATATACCCTCGTAATAATCCTAAACTTATTTTCTTGTGGATGGGGTAGAGGTGTGTGAAGGAGTCGTACTTTAGGTGAAGAGTTTAATTTAATGGATCTAAACTGTGCTGCTATGTAAATTCTTGGGTTTTATGTGGAGGGCCAATTCCTCTGTGTGTAAGTACAGAAGGTAAAGTACATCACATCAACTTTATTTTCATTTGAAAATGTTCTGCACTCATCATTTTGTACAGTGATTATTGACATTTTTCTCTCCAACAGATTACTTACATTTAAATAAGCTCAAGATGTTAAAAGTAACGTGTGTGTGTGTGTGCACAGATGATGATGACGAGGGTCCGGTCTTAGTGGAGCGAGACGGGGAGGAGGATGAGGAAGATAAGCAAAAGGAGGGAAAGGAAGAGGAAGCAACAGTAGAGGAGGGAGGGGAGGAACTTGATCCTCTGGATGCATACATGGAGGAGGTGAAGGAGGAGGTGAAGAAATTTAACATGGGAACCATGAAGGGAGGAAATGACAAGGTGAGCTCTGTGTGTGTGTGTGTGTGTGTGTGTGTTGGGGAGGGAAGGCCATCACACTGAGGATGTGTGTTTTAACAATTACAAAAATTATTTTTAATAATTAAATGTGTGTGTGTGTGTGTGTGTGTGTGTGTGCGTGCAGAAGGGAGGAATGACTGTAACAAAAGTGGTGACCGTGGTAAAAACGAAGAAGACTCCCCACGTCACTAAGAAGAAGGGTGAGCTCATGGAGAATGATCAGGATGCCATGGAGGTACACACACACACACACACACACACACACACACACACACAATTTTTCTCCAGTAATTAAATTTACTATATAAATATATTAATCCCAATGTAAAAGAATTTCAGAAGCCATGAACCTTTTAAATATTAATTTATATTAACGCCTGTGTGTGTGTTGTCTTATTTATTTGGTGTAATGTTTGAAGTACTCCTCAGAAGAGGAGGAGGTGGATCTACAGACGGCTCTTACGGGCTTTCAGACCAAACAGAGGAAGGTCCTGGAGCCAGTGGATCACCAGAAGATTCAATATGAGACGTACCGCAAAAATTTCTATGTGGAAGTTCCTGAACTGGCCCGAATGACACAGGACGGTATGACACTGATTATAATCTGATACAAGGTAGTTTAATAAGCCTCGTGCTAATTAACATGATGTTGTCTAATGAAATCTTTCAAGTTTATTTGTTTCAGGTAAAGTTTCCTCTTTAATTTTAGGGTTCAAACCCGTACATGATCATCCATAATTGCTAAATCCACGTTGCAAATTCTCACCAGTGCCGTGTGTCTCCCTGTGTTACAGAAGTTAATGAGTACCGGTTGGAATTGGAGGGAATAACCGTAAAGGGGAAAGGTTGTCCCAAACCTATAAAGACATGGGTGCAGTGTGGAACATCCATGAAAGTCCTAAATGCCCTTAAGAAGTAGGACCCTCCCTACTCTGCTATGAAATTATAGGACAGTTGGTTGGTTGGATGCATTAATGAATTGGTGCGTGCATTAATTACATGTTGTTTTTGTGTATCAGACATAATTATGAGAAGCCCACACCAATCCAGGCACAAGCCATCCCCGCCATCATGTCTGGACGTGACCTTATTGGCATTGCTAAGACAGGAAGTGGAAAAACTATTGCCTTCTTGCTTCCTATGTTTCGTCATATTCTAGACCAGAGACCTTTGGAGGAGGGGGAGGGGCCTATCGGTAAATATACTCATCAGTTCTTATTCGCTCCACAGTTCTCACCTGCTATTTGTTGATTTGAATGACTGTCTGTTTTTCTGTCCCCCTCTCTCAGCTGTGATCATGACGCCAACTCGAGAACTTGCTTTGCAAATCACCAAAGAGTGTAAGAAGTTTTCAAAACCACTTGGACTCAGGGTGGTGTGTGTTTATGGAGGAACAGGCATTAGTGAGCAGGTGTGTTGTACACCTCATGCATTTGTGTGATCATGTGTAATTTGGTGATTTCAGCAGTTCTGGATTCTAAAACAATCAATCAATATTCCTGGTGTGTGCGTGTGTGTTCACCTGCTTGAATATAGATAGCAGAGTTGAAGCGTGGGGCTGAAATCATTGTCTGTACTCCAGGACGGATGATTGACATGCTTGGGGCAAACAGTGGTGAGTGTTTTCTGTTTTTATAATCAGATTCTGTGCTGACATGATCCTCATCCTCACTATCCTCTCTTTAATCCATGTCTATCCTTTAGTTGTTTGTTTAACATCAACCTCTAGAGCATCCCCATTTAACCAATATTAATTCATTAATATTAATAGTTTTGTTTTTATATTTATTTCAGGACGTGTCACTAATCTACGGAGGGTTACGTACGTGGTGGTGGATGAAGCAGATCGAATGTTTGATATGGGATTTGAACCTCAGGTGAGAATGCGTTTTGTTTTGTGATTTTTCAGTTCTATTATAGAACTGTTGAACAATTCCAATTTTCAGTCACTAACAGATTGTGAAAATGGTTTATATTGCCTGTAGGTTATGCGTATAGTGGATAATGTACGACCTGATCGCCAGACAGTCATGTTTTCAGCCACATTTCCAAGAGTGATGGAAGCTTTAGCACGGCGAATTCTCAACAAACCCATAGAGGTTCAAGTTGGGGGAAGAAGCATTGTGTGTTCTGATGTGGAGCAGCATGTGGTAGGAAAATGCAGACATATTTCCATCATTATCATTAGTGTGTATTTATGTGATATATTTATACACACACACACACACACACACATCAGAGTAAATTCATCCACAGATTTCATTTGTTCAGCTAGTTTGTGTTTATTTTCACCCATTCACAAAAACATTCATCTTCATTATTTGTGTGCAGATGGTTATTGAGGAGGAGAAGAAGTTTCTGAAGCTTCTGGAGATTTTGGGACACTACCAGGAGAAAGGATCTGTAATTATATTTGTAGATAAACAGGAACATGCAGATGGTCTTCTCAAGGATCTAATGAAGGCCTCGTACCCCTGCATGTCCTTACATGGAGGTAAACACACTCATACTAATATACCTAATATATAATCATGTGAAGATACTTTTTTCAGTTCTATCATTTATCAAGATGTTCAGCGAGTGTTTGATCAATTGTTTATATAAGTTGACAAATCTTTATTGACATTTAACAAACCAAAATCATCACCCCTTCACTAACATGCTTTACGGCTGGTTCAAGGTGTTCAAAAGGTCACGATGCATGCCCAAATGACCTGATACCTGTTCACACATGCCTTCATTGTCTTACAGTTGTAATGCCATTACAGGTGTAAAGGCACTCATAATAAATTTGGGGTGCATTGTGATCTGAAACCTCAGACTGGGATGCATTTCTTTAGCAGAATGGACAGGATTCTGTTCTTGTCCGCATTAAGGCTCCACCTACTCAACAATTTTTATCTGCAAAGTTTTTCTCTCATGTCAGCATATTTTTTTTTTTACTAATTAATTTTTTTCTCCAAGGAATCGATCAGTATGATCGTGACAGTATAATAAACGACTTTAAAAATGGAGCTTGTCGATTGATGGTGGCCACGTCAGTTGCAGCAAGAGGTTTAGATGTGAAGCAGCTCATCTTGGTGGTGAACTATAACTGTCCCAACCACTATGAGGACTATGTACACCGTGCAGGAAGGACCGGTCGAGCTGGCAACAAGGTAATGATGTTTTATTACTCCTGGTGTAACTTACATTCTGTACTGCACTGCTCTGTAGTCCTCCTGAAAAGGAAAGTATGATTTATAGTATGAAAGGCTTGTTAATGAACATGTTGTTTGGTCACAGAAGATTTGCTCCATCAGCTTTGTTTGTGTGTTGTCAGGGTTATGCATACACCTTCATTACAGAGGATCAAGCTCGTTATGCAGGTGACATTATTAAAGCTCTGGAACTTTCTGGATCAGCAGTTCCACCCGAGGTGGAGCAACTGTGGGCATCATTCAAAGAGCAACAGAAAGCGGTATGGACCCTGTAATGTCTTTTAGCTCAACTTTATTTTTGTTATCCCAGCTACAAAAAGGGCAATAAATGTAAAAGATGTTGTAAGTGAATAATTGAGTTTTATTCGTGTGTGTTCGTGTGTATGCTCATGCATGTGAAAACATGCTTTCGAACGTTTTGTACACTTGTGGGTGTGTTTTCATTCGTGTGTTTGTGGTCGTCTTTCAGGAGGGAAAAGTCATTAAGAGCAGCAGTGGATTTTCAGGAAAAGGCTTTAAATTCGATGAGACGGAACACGCACTCGCTAATGAGAGGAAGAAGCTTCAGAAGGCAGCTCTCGGACTACACGACTCTGATGATGAAGATACTGCGCTGGACGTGAGTCATGTGATTTGAACATTAATCACACAAACGTATAGCAGCACATAACAGTATCGTGTAGCTTTATGAAGTTATTTAGGATTAATGGTTAAATGTTCCGGGTTTCAGAAGTGAATGGTTGAGGTAACTGCTCTTGTTCAGATAACACCTGATACCTCTGTATCCTGTCTGAGAGCTTAATGTTAGGGTTAAAGCCTCTGTTTCAAACCTGAGACCCATCATTTCATTGAGTACAGCTTTTTCTGATGTGAATGTGATGATATTTCGCAGATCGATGAGCAAATCGAGAGCATGTTTAATTCAAAAAAGCGAGTAAAGGACTTGGCAGCTCCAGGAGGCGCTGTGGCTGCAGCCCCAGGACTCGGTGCCTCTGCTGCAGGGCTTACAGGTTTGACTCCCCCTTCTGCTGGAAACATTCAGAAACTTCAAATCGCCAAGAAACTGGCCCTGAAGATCAATGCTCAAAAGAACCTGGGAGCTGAAGCACAGGTTAGCAGCGCCGCAAACAAAGATTCACATGCTTTACATTATGTCTTTTCATCTTGTTACACAGAATTTTTTAATATTGAATTTGACATTTTTTTACAAAAATGACAAGCCAACAGATATTATAATGTAAAAATGTCTGAAGTTTTATAGATTGTAGCTTTTAAACACTAGTTTTGGTGCCTAGCAGAATTAGCATAGCATACCTTTTAGGTTTGTTTTATTTTTCTTGCTATATTTAAAAGCGTATAACAGTGTACTTATGTATGTGGGATTACCTTTAGGATGTGATGCAGCAGGCCACCAATGCAATCTTACGGGGGGGTACCATGATTGCCCCCTCTATCTCTGCCAAGACCATCGCTGAACAGCTGGCAGAGAAAATCAACGCCAAGCTCAATTACACCCCCATTGAAAAGCTGGAGGAGGAGCGACAAAATGCAGAGCAAACAGAAACGGTCAAGAGATATGAGGAGGAGCTGGAGATCAATGATTTTCCCCAGGTATACACACACACACACACACACACACCACATAGACTGCAGGATCATTTGATTATTTTCTACACACACTCACTCTTCTGCACAGACATGTTTGTGTACTGTGTGAGGACTGCAGGTTTTGTTGCTTGTTTTAGTATTAAAATTGAAATATTAAGCTAATGTTTAAAGAGAAAATATGAAAGCATAACATGGAATGTCTGTGTGCGTCTGTCTAGACGGCCAGGTGGAAAGTGACGTCCAAAGAAGCGCTGCAGCGGATTGGTGAATATTCAGAGGCAGCCATCACCATCAGGGGGACATACTTCCCTCCGGGTAAAGAACCCAAAGAGGGAGAACGCAAAATTTACCTCGCCATTGAAAGTATGTACTGTAAAACACACACACACACACAAAATGAGCTGTTGTAGTGTCTTTGCTGTTGAGGCTGTGTTTGTATAGAGAGAATGGCGGTTAGGGTGGGGGGGGGGGGGGTGGTACACACAAGAGTGAGATGTGTAATTAAAACCAGAGTTCAATGTTCAACCAATTGTCATCATAAGCTGTGTTCATATTTAACTTTATTTAAATAAAAACGCCGGATTGGATAATGATCAGTTTTGATAATTCTACAGTCTAGTTGTTTTATTTAAATACTGACTGTTATTTTCTCATTTGTAAGTTGTTTTAGATAAACGTGTAAATTTACTGTAATAAAAGGGTTTAATCTGTTTCAGGTGCTAATGAGCTGGCTGTGCAAAAAGCAAAAGCAGAAATCACTCGCCTCATCAAAGAGGAACTCATACGATTGGTGATTATCCTATTAGTTCTTATATTTACTGTGTATATTCAAATAAAGCCGTCATATTTGTTGTAATGCATTTATTAGCTGTAATGTATTTCCCCACTGCGGGACTAATAAAGGTTTTATCATCATCAGTCGAATGAGTAATTAAAATGCTGACTTTTTAAAAATAGTTAATGACCCTTTAAATTTTTTTGCTTCTTTAATTTATTTTCCTTTTGTTGTCTTTTCCAGCAAAACTCATACCAGCCGACAGCCAAAGGAAGATACAAAGTTCTGTGATGATGATGATGTTTTTGTTTTTTGTTAAACGACTTCTTGTTATTACAATGTGATTAATGTAGATGTGACTTTGATCTCATTAATAATTACTTTTACACTAATAAACTGATAAACTATCTACTTGTGCACTTGGATTTAGTCGAGCTCCAATATCTGCTTATTCATTAACGACAAATATAAAGTGACTGAAATGTGTGTTAATGTGAATGTTTGTAAGTAAAATGTGTTCAACCACAAAATACAATTTAAGAAATCATAGAAACATTGACTGTATTGTAAACTTTTATGTGTAGGTTGAGAATGAAGGGAGTTAAATATTTAGTAATGAAACCAAATGTTATATGTATCTTATGAATTAAAAGTTAAACTGACCGGAGTATTCTTACTTAAGGGCTTGGGTTAGTTTACTGGTAAGTAGTATCAGTAGTAAAAAAAAGGGTTAGGTTTAATTAGTAAGTAGCAGAGGCAATTGATGGGTCAGGGATTATGGGTTCAAAGAAAGGATTAAGAGGTTAGGGTAAGGAAAATAAATTTTTTTTTATTTCGGGTGTTCCCGCTTAGTGCACTGGCACATGGACCCCTCTGAGATTCCATATTTAAGAATAAGATGCAATAAAAAAAAACGAATTGTAGTAAATATGTATTTTAGGTGGTTTAGCTGAATTTGAGTCCATAGTGAGGTTAGGTTTGGGGTTGTGGGTAGGCAGAGGTCAAGTTTAGGGTTGTGGGGCGGTGGGCTTAGTTTGGGGGTTTTGAA
>JAFMOC010001199.1:0-31239 GCA_019802505.1 Corydoras sp. C115
TGGCAAAGGTTATCTTCCGGAACCCATAAAACTGTATCTGCATCATCTACTTCTGCAACCTCTTCAAAAGTGACTTGAGAGCTGTACGTAGGCTCATTTTGAGGAGGGACATTAGAATCTGTTCCAGTCAGGTCAATAATTTAAGAAAAGATAGGAACGTCTTCAGAGGGCTGGAGATGATTCCACATTTTATCATGATTATTTGTGCTAGTGTCCTGCCCCTGTCCAATGTGAGTTTTATCTATTGGGCTTGAATGATAGGGATGTGATTTTCCTGAACCTTGTGCTGTCAGAGTTTCAGATATTGCTCTTTGGTTTTTGTATCTTGGTTGCAACTGCAACTGAAAATTCTACAACAAATAATAGGGACATTTTCACAAATATTGTAAGCAGTAATTTAAAATGACAGTATAGGAAAACATATTTACAATACATATGTCTAAAAGAAGCTAAAACTTTCAGCTATATAACTAGAAATGCTTACATCTTCATTCAGTCTCTGTGTTCCATTAGTAGCAAACACATACATGTTATACAGGTGATATTTCTCATTAATATATATATAAATAATTTTTTTTACTGGTAATAAAATTAGTACTTACCACTGTCAGCACACACTATGTTTTATTAAATACATGATCATGATTTTTAAAAAAGGTATTACTTGAAATTTATTCTTTCAGCAAAATCTATTTTATTTTGTCATTATTTGTAATAATTTATTATTTGTTTATAACAAATATTGTTCTTACTGCCACAGACCTGTTCGTTTATGTCACTCTCCTGAACCAGTAGATCTGTAATTGAATAATCTGCATCAAGATTAGATTCATCCTCAGTCAACTTTGAATCTGCTCCTTCAGTGATGCTGATAGATAAATCCTCAGATGTATAATCTTCACTACGTTCATCTCTTTTTTTTGTGCAAATGTAAAATCTAAGCAGCTTCAGTTTGGTGTCGTCATAGAGTTTACCAACAGTGTCCTCCAAAACAATTTGCTGTCTTTTAAAGTCACAGACCTCAAATGTAAACTCAACAACTTGCCTTTGTTTGAGTGCCCATTTGGGAAAAATAGTTCCTTTCCCAGCTCTAAGATCTGAGCGACAGTTGTTGTTTTTTCCACAGTTGCATGTCGTGTTCCTCCTCCATTGCTGGTTCTGACTTGATGGTATTGATTATTAAAAAAATTAAGCCATCCAATTTCGATTTTCCTGGAAGTCTTCTCTGCTGCAGTATTTATCTGTCTTGCCATCTGCTCACCAAATTTTTGGCATACGTCTAATGTACCACACAGCACACCCCTTGTCTTTGGTCTAATTTTCCGAGTTTCTATTTTATTTCTTAATCTTTCTATAAAAGTCTCTTTATCAAGGTTGCACATTGTTTGTCGGCAGAAGGAAAGGACAGCTACTCTGTCACCATATGAAGTGATATATTTGGCCATTTGCTCATCAGTCATAACGGAAATCTTGTCAACCCGCAAACAGAAAACATAAAACAGAAGAAATTCTTAATATGTCAACTTTAAACAAATTAAGAAGCAAAGAGGGGGCAGCGTTGTGGCTTAGTGGTTAGCATGTTCTCCTCTCAGCGCTACAGATTCCTGGTTGGAGTTTCCATGCTCTCCTCTTATCCGCAATAGTTTTCTTCCCACATTTCAAAGACATGGATTCAAGGTAAATTAAATTGTCTAAATTGCCCCTGTATAGTCTGTGTGTGTTGTTTAGAACTGAGGTCATCAAAACAAATTTTCAATCCTTTGAATATTTGTAAACCATTTGTAATATTTTGTAAACCATTCAAAAATAGTTTCGTAATAAACGTATTCAGGTAGAACAGTATCTACAGTATGTGTTTCTTTCCATGTCGCTTACATTTCATGTCATCATACTAAACAGTTTTTAGGGGAGGGAGGAGCCGTCGGAAATTGATTTTAATTAACAAATCAATAAGGTGCGAAAGGTTGTGCGTTCTTGTGAATAAATCACAGAAAAGAGGTCTTGTATTCGGTCCATATTATGGGGCCTCTTCGTTACAAACACTTTTGGTAACTTAAGTAATATTTTTTCAGTGGGGCATTTTGCTCGGGGGCCTTGAAACAGTGCTGCTTATTGTATAGCGTTATTTATAGCTGTGTTGTTACGATGATTTATTATTTTACTGGAGGAATTATATGCTCACCTTGTCTCTTTTCATGTGCACGATATCCAGTAGTGGGACCTCTCTTGACTGCAAGAACTGTTCCAAATCTTCCTCCATGACTCTATTCACTGTGGCTAAGCGAACAGAACTGCATCAACTTATGAAAGTTTTGCGAGATCTCACATTAATTTCGTAAAATATCGCGAGATCTCGCAACAATTACTTTCTGTGCTCATACGGTTTTGAACCCTGGACCTCTCACACTCAAAGATGTAAGGTTTTTTTAATTTAGGCAAAGCTAACATGATAGAATTGTTTAAAAAAAAAAAAATAAAAAAAATAAATATATATATATATATATATATATATATATATATATATATATATATATATATATATATATATATATATATACAGTGGGTTGCAAAAGTATTCATACCCCTTGAACTTTTCCATATTTTGTCACATTACAACCACAAACATAAATATATTTCACTGGAATTTAATGTGAAAGACCAACACAAAGTGGTATACAATTGTGAAGTGGAAGGAAAATTATACATGAATCAACATTTTTTTTACAAATAAAAAACTGAAAAGTGCGACGTGCAAAAGTATTTAGCCCCCTTTTCCCTGAGTGCAACCAATTGCATTTAGAAGTTGCCTGATGAGTGCTAATGACTCAAAAGGGTCCACCTGTGTGTAATCTAATCTCAGTACAAATACAGCTGCTCCGTGACGGCCTCAGATGTTGGTTAAGAGAATATTGGGGAGCAAACAGCATCATGAAGTCCAAAGAACACACCAGACAGGTTAGGAATATGGTTTTGGAGAAGGTTAAAGCAGGCTTAGGTTATAAAAAGATTTCCAAAGCTTTGAACATCTCACGGAGCACTGTTCAATCCATCATCCGGAAATGGAAAGAGTATGGCACCACAGTAAACCTGCCAAGACAAGGCCGTCCACCTAAACTTACAGGCCGAACAAGGAGATCACTGATCAGAGAGGCAGCCAAGAGGCCCATGGTGACTCTGGATGAAATGCAGAGAGCCACAGCTCAGGTGGGGGAAACTGTCCACAGGACAACAATTAGTCGTGCACTACACAAATGTGGTCTTTATGGAAGAGTGGCAAGGAGAAAGCCATTGTTAAAAGAAAACCATAAGAAGTCCCGTTTGCAGTTTGCCAGAAGCCATGTTGAGGACACAGCAAACATGTGGAAGAAGGTGCTTTGGTCAGACGAGACCAAAATTGAACCTTTTGGCCACAATGCAAAACGCTATGTGTGGCGGAGAAATAACACTGCACATCACTCTGAAAACACCATCCCCACTGTCAAATATGGTGGTGGCAGCATCATGCTCTGGGGGTGCTTCTCTTCAGCAGGGACCGGGAAGTTGGTCAAAGTTGATGGGAAGATGGATGGAGCCAAATACAGGGCAATCTTGGAAGAAAACCTGTTGGAGTCAGCAAAAGATTTGAGACTGGGGCGGAGGTTTACCTTCCAGCAGGACAACGACCCTAAACATAAAGCCAGAGCTACAATGGAGTGGTTTAAAAAAAAGAATATTCATGTGTTAGAATGGCCCAGTCAAAGTTGGACCATTGGCTTCCTGTAGCTGTTCGCATTCAGTACAAGTCACTGACTCTGGCATACAGAACCATTTCTGGATCTTCCCTCTCCTACCTTCACTGTATCTTTTCTAAATACACTCCGACTCGTTCATTTCACTCCAGTGATGATTGCCGTCTGGCGATTCCACGTCACCGAGGAGCTAACTCTCACTCCATGTCGTTCACCACTGCAAAATGGTGGAACGTTCTTCCCAACTCTGTCCATGGTAGTACGAGGTGTGGTGAAAATAATATTCTTGTGAGACAATGCATATTAAAAGAAGTGATATTTATTTAAGAAAGCAAAAGAGACAAAGCGAAAGAAAACGAGAGAGCGTAAGGGCGGTCTCCTACGCTACGTCACCAGAGAGGGGGCAATTTTGAGCATTCAATTTACCTGGATCCATGTTTTTGGACTGTGGGAGGAAACCGGGGAAACCCAGTGGAAACCACGCGGACACGGGGGGAACATGAAACTCTACCCAGATTGGGATTCGAACCAAAAGAACCTAGTGAAAAAACTGGTTTGCTAAAAATGAGTTTTGGCTTTCAAATGTAGTTCAGTGGAAGAAGATTACAATTAAAACAAATATATTAAAAGCCCTTTGATTTCATTAATAAGCATTACTCAGGTGTATTACTAAGTATTGAAATTGAATCACTTTAATCTGTGTGTTAACGAGGGGTGCAAATCTGTCAGTTTTTTGGCGATTTGAATCGATTCCGATTTTTGAGGTCACGATTGATTGATTCAGAAATGATTTTTAAGTTCAAATGGTCTTAAAATTTTGTTTAAATTATGTGATTGTCCAGATGAAACTGTTCGCCTTAAACAAATATAACATTTATTTAAAAATGGGTTCGCGCATTTGTCGTATTAGCACCACGCTCTAACCAACTGAGCTAACCAGCCTGAAATTTTCATCCAGCATTCATTTAATGAGCATTACAGCAGCATTTAGAGATTTTCTGTTTAGATTCCAGGCTCAAATTTGCATTAAAGTTTTAATGATGTGGCACAGCAGCATTTAGAGATTTCCTGACACATGATTACATCCGGATCGAATCCCCAACTGGGTGTCAGGTGCTGGGCGGTTACACCCAGGACAGGGTGCCAATCTACTGCTGGGCACACTTACTCACACAGACACACTCTGTATGAGGCAATTTTTGGAGAATTCTAATGACCTTGATCCAGGGTCATTAGGATTTTAGGGTTTAGAAACATCAGGGGCTTTAGCCCAGATCCTGGATTATCTGCCCCTCTGTCCTCTTTAAAAAATTGCCCTTTCATGAGTGTATTTATTCAAACTGTTGTCACATTAATTTTGTTTGATCATTTATTAGTTATATTGGACAAAATTAAATTACATATGAAATATGTCTAAAGGTTGGATAGCACAATTAGCTCAAATGATGGCTGAAAACTTTTTTCTTAGCGAGAGGTTTTTGGCTGAAAACTTTTGAATAAATGATGCCGAGCTTCTGCAGAAATTCGCATGAATCTTTTTTACGAGTCAGTCGCAGATGAGGCAGTTTTAACAAGCTTTTTGATTTGAAATATCATAACTTTGTGACAGTTTGCGCCTTCAGAACAATTCTGATGGTTTATGAAAGTTGAGAAACTGCTCTTTACAGCCAACATACAGTTATTACGGTAACTTTACTCCCGATAATGGTGAAAAATATCTGTCTCCCTAAACACACACACAGCTTGGAAGCACAAACAGCTGACGGTGACTCCATCGTTCGGTTCCCGCCTTACTGGAGGAGAGGCTGCAGAGAAAGCAGCACTCACTTGATCCATGTTTTTGGACTGTGGGAGGAAACCTGAAGCTTCATCCAGATTTTGATTCGAACCAGGAATCCCTAGCGATGAGAGGCAAATGTGTTAACCACTAAGCCGCTATGTCCTACACCACAGTAGCAGTCTTTTTTATTAAATTAACTTTATTTTCAAGCAATTAATTATTACACAGAATCCTGTGCTCTTTAGTATAATTAACCTAATCCCAGTGAAGCTAATGTAGGACAGAGTGATATGTACAGAGCACTCAGTTTTATAGAATAATATACTGTGCACTGAGGTTTCACTCAAGCTGTTTCAATGCACTGTTAAACTTCATCATACAATATCAGTGAAGTTACCACTATCATCAGAACATGCTTCAACTTATTGTCTCAAAGCAGCTTTATAAAACCTGCATGTGAAATTTAGGGGTGTTTGTTCAAAGCTTTTTGTTGTAATTCATTTATAACAGTGAGTATAGGTGAACTGTTTGAAAGCTTTGACTTCAAATCCCACTTCTGTGGGACATCTGTTATATATCCTTTATAGTCTAAGGGACATGTCTTTGAATCTCTTCTCTGACTGTTTCTGGTTTTAATTCAATTGTCAGATTAGGTTGGCAGTTCAAGTGTCAGGATGGCCGAGTGATCTAAGGTTCACATCACAGTCCTCTAACTGAGATGTGGGTTTGAATCCCACTTCTGACATTTGTTTTTCTTAATTTTTTTTTTTAGGGTAAGTATTGATAGATTAACCTTGGGAGGACGAAGGTGCAGCAGGTAACTCATCTTCCTTCAGCAACCGAGCAGAATCAACAGTGTAAGACTGCCATGTACAGATTGTGTAGTGATCAGGTGTCCGTAAACTATATTTGAAAAACTATATAAGTCAAGTGAGTCAGTTTTGCAGAACTGCAACAGCACTAATCCAACAGAAATCAGACAGAGTTTGAAGTAAATGTAATCCTGATTTACTTGTGTTGGATCAAGATCCAAAAGAAGCCTTATCTCATATTACTGTGAACTCATTTTCTGAGGAAATGACAATAAAGACCTATTTGACTATTTTATGTTCAAGTATTGTAATGATGCTTAATGTGCTTAATTATAATTTTCTAAACATTAATATTTTTCTTAGTGTTTGTAGTAAACATTGTTAAAGTTCAGTTCCAAATTCAAGTTTAAGGAGAAAATAGTCAGAAAAGAAGCTTGGGCTCGTCCGGGATTTGAACCCGGGACCTCTCACACCCGAAGCGAGAATCATACCCCTAGACCAACAAGCCATACTCACAGACATAGTTGCTGCGACTACTAGTTAAATTTGGTTTGTTATGGGATGTGAAGTGACATTTTGTTTATTAGAAGCGTTTATTGGTAGTTGTCCCTAACTGTCAGATTGTAAATGTAAATCTATCATTGATTATATTTTTTAAAACTTTTTTTTCAAAATCAGCTTTATTCTTAGTATTTGTAACAAATATTCTCAGTGTTCTGTTTCTTTTATTTTTCAAAAAATAAATTTGATAATAAAAAGTGTTTAAAGTCTAAACAAACTGAACACTTTTCTGTGCTCATACAGGACTTGAACCCGGGAGTTCTCGCACTCAAAAACTTAAGGCTTTTTAATTTTGGCTAACATGCTCAAATGGTAAAAAAAAGAAAAAAATATATATGATTTAACAATATTTTAAATTCTCAAATCCTTATTATAAACATGTATAATGTTCTCACTGAGAGCAGTTTACAGTCTTAAAGTGTTGATTCTTATATATTATAAGAATCAACACTTTAAGACTGTAAACTGCTCTCAGTGAGAACAACCAAAAAAAACATCAGCAGTGATGAGAGTTCAGATTATGAAGCAACATATAAAGAGAGAAATATAAACACCTGAAGAGAAATTTTGGCACAGTTCCATTCATCCGTCGGCGGCTCAGCAGGTGTTCCTGGGTATAAACATGAGCTACAGGTAGTCCATTATCCCATGTGTCCCGCGATTTTACTCCAAGCGTGTTTACAATGTCCCAAAAGAACATCAGAGCAAAAATCACAGCTCCACACTTAACTGCCATAATCCCCAACATAATTACTACATAAAAACTTCATTAAAATCGCAAATTTCCTTTAAAAATAAACAAACACACCAAACAAAACAAGCCAGACGCCTAGGGTCAGCACTCGTGTGTGCGCCCCTAGTGTTGAAAGCCCAATTATTATAAGAATTATACTTTATGATTCAAACTAAAAAATGTCTTGCACCTAGAATCCATCCATTATCTTCCGCTTTATTCTCTACTACCATGCCCAACCAGGGGAGAACGTTCCGGGTGCGGACAGATACACTCAGGACAGGGCGCCAATCTATTGCTGGATACACACTCACTCACACACAGACACTCCATATGGAGAAATTTTGGAGTATTCAATTGACCTTGATCCATGTTTTTGGACTGAAACATGGAAACTCCAACCAGATTGGGATTTGAACCAGAAAGCCCTAGCGCTGAGAGGCAAACATGCTGAAAACTAAGCCTCCGTGCCCTACTACACATTGTAACCCATAATAAACCAATTTTTAGTGTTTAACTAGTAATTTAACTAGTGTTTAACTAGTAATTAAATAAAGTACTAATAAATGGTTTCCTTTATGCGGTTTGAAACTTCAGTTTGTCAGTGCAGCTGTATAGTATTGTCTTTAACAGCAAAGTTAATACTTGATATGAGATTAATCTGAATCCCAGTGAATCTAATGGATATGTACAGAGCACTCAGTTTTATAGAATAATATACTGTGCACTGTTTAACTCATGCTGTTTCAGTGCACTGTTGAACTCCATCACAAAATATCAATGACAGAAGTTACTACTACCATCAGAACATGCTTCAACTTATAGTCTCAGAGCAGCTTTATAAACCTGCAAGTGACACTTAGGGGAATTTGATTAAAGATTTTTGGTGTAAATCATTTATAACAGTCAGAATAGGTGAATTGTTTAAGAGCTCTGGCATCAAATCCCACTACTGATGGACTTCAGTTACATATCCTTTAGAGTATAAGAGGCAACTCTTCATTATCATAGTAGCTAGAAAGGTTGGGTGTCAGAATGGCCGAGCGGTCTAAGGTGCTGTGTTCAGGTCACAGTCTCTAACTGAGGGGTGGGTTCAAATCCCACTTCTGACGCTTCCTTTTTGAATGGTAAGTATTGATGGATTAACCTTGAGAGGACCAAGGAGCGAAAAAGCAGAATCAACAGTGTAGGACAGCCATGTACAGATTGTGTAGTGATCATGTGTCTGTAGTCAACAGTTGGAAAAACCATGTAAGTCCAGTGAGTTCATCCTGATTTGCTTGTATTGGACCAAGATCCCAAAGAAGCCTCATCTTATATTACTGTGAACTCGTATTTTGAGAGAAGCCTCATCTTATATTACTGTGAACTCGTATTCTGAGGAAATGACAATAAAGACTGAATTGTCAATTATGTTATAATTTTATATAAATTTGATCAATTATTGTAATGATTCTTTCATGATGCTTAATCTATTATAGATATGCTTAATTGTAATTTCCTAAATATTTTTATAAGTGTTCTGATCCAAATTCATGTTTAAGGAGAAAACAATCAGAAAACAAGTTTGGGGTCATCCAGGATTTGAACCTAGGGCCTCTCACACCCAAAGAGAGAATAACACTCGTAGACCAACGAGCATCGCTCAAGTAAGCTGTTGCTAAGAGTACTAGTTAAATTGGTTTGTTGAGGGCTGTGGAGTGATATTATGTCTATTAGAAGAGTTTATTGTTTATTGTCCTTAACTGTCAGATTGTAAATTTAAATCTATCATTGATTATATTTTTTAAAACATTTTTTTCAAAATCTTTTTTCTTAGTATTTGTAACAAATATTCTCAGTGTTCTGTTTCTTTTATTTTTCATAAAATAAATTTGATAATAAAAAAGTGTTTAAATTCTAAACAAACTGAACAATTTTCTGTGCTCATACGGGACTTCAACCCTGGACCTCTCACACTCAAAGCCTTAAGGCTTCATCATTTAAGCAAAGCTAACATTTTTAAATAAAAAAAAAAATACGACTTCATAATATTTTCTATTCTCAAACCCTTATTATAAACATGGATAAAATATAAGATTCAACACTTTAAGACTGTAAACTGTCCTCAGTGAGAACAACCAAGAAAACATCAGCAGTGATTGTTACACCCCCCATGGTGTGTGGGTTGGATCGCAACAGTTATGTTACCCCGGCATGCAGGGTGCTGGATGACAGGACACAAACAGAAGACAGCGTAAGACGTGCGTTCAGTTTGAACTCTCAGATTCATCTCGTTTATTAAACATACACAACCCGCATTTGGTCAATACTCTTCTCCTTTTGCAGTTCCACATAGTAATGCATGACATATTTGCACTTTACATACTCTCAAGAGAATAAACATTTCACCTTCTCAAGTAAGAGTGAAACAACCCTGTCCCTTACAGTAAATATCTAGGTACATATTACCCTCGTCTTAATTTTCTTCTACACACTACCTCTATCACTTCGACTACAAAACATACCTAAATACATATACACCAGCAGGCACTTCTTTAATGTTAACACATTAAATTTGATACACTCTTAATAAGTTGAGTTGCGTTTAGTGCTTCTGCATTGAGTATTTATTTAATTGACCAAAATACAAAACTTATGAACAATAATGGCGATAGCCAGCTGTGCGATCGTAGCTGAAATGACTAATGCTGCTGAACGAATGCATACATATAAAGACGGCGGCCAGACGCAAAACCACTAAGCTGGGAGAGAATTACCGTAGTAATGGCCAGGCGCATCGATAATCAGGAATAGAATTACCGTAATAACGATGGCCATGCGCATGCTAATTAGCCGCGATAACTAATATTAGCGCCACGCGTTCGCCAACTCACACGGTTAAAATACCTCTTCATACACCCAATCTATGATTTAAGACAATTAAATCTGTATTACAGTGTTTAATTACTTTATATACTTTATATTTGAACATTTACTGATTTCCCACCTGGATGACAGGACACAAACAGAAGACAGCGTAAGACGTGCGTTCAGTTTGAACTCTCAGATTCATCTGAGAGGCACTTCCTGCTGTTCCTCAGAGTCACATCCTTGCGCCCACAATTGACACAAATGGAGGTCAGAGGGATCAGTTCACACAGATTTTAATTTAACAAAACTCCAGAATTTAGAGATTAGGGACAAAAACAAAAACAAAAGGTCCATTCAATTTAACATCAATATAGAACGATCTCTTATAACATATATATATATATATATATATATATATATATATATAAATAAACAAATACACTAATGTGAACACACATTCAGGGTGTCACATGATGAGAGTTGAGATGAAGACGCAACATAGAAACAGAGTCATTCATTGGTAGAAAGTGAGGAAGATAAATCCAGCTGGAGCTAAATTCAATCCCGGTTTGCTTTTATTGAACCAGAAACCTGAAGAAACCTAATTTCATTTCAGTGCTCACTCACATTCTGAGAAAATCAGAAAAAATGTCTGATTTGACTTCAACAAAAATGTTCATTATTAATATTATCAAGCAGAAACATGATTATGACTTAATATTTAACATAAAGTTATATAAGATCTACTCTTCTGCTCCACATATACAGTAAATTAAAGTTAAACAGACTTCATTGATCGCTTATTGAATCAGGATCAAGTGCTTGCAAGGCAGCTATGCTAAACACTTCCAAATGTGCTCATCATCAGATTGGAAACAAATGATTCTTCAAACTAGCAAAATTGATAACGCATCTGACTACGAATCAGAAGATTTTAGGTTTGACTCGACAGTCAGTTTTTAGTGTCACTCCATTACTCACTTCCCTCCATTGGCTTCCTGTAGCTGCTCACATTCAGTACAAGGATCTTCCCCCTCCTACCTTCACTCTTTTCAAAATACACTCCGACTCATTCACTTCGCTCCAGTGATGATTGCCGCCTGGCGATTCCACCTCACCGAGGAGCTAATTCTCACTCCGTGGCGTTCACCACTGCAAAATGGTGGAACGATCTTCCCAACTCTGTCCCTAAGGCAGAATCACTAAACAGTTTTAAGAAACTACTTAAGACGCATCTCTTTAACAAATACCTGTTGTAGGAAAAAAAAAAAAAAAAAAAAAAAAAAGGGGGTGGGAGGGGCCGCAGCATCGAATAACAATCAGTTTTGATGAATTTACAGTATAGTTGGTTTTCTCCATGGCTTCTGACTTGTGGTGTTCTCATTTGTAAGTCGCTTTGGATAAAAGTGTCTGATAAATGACTAAATGTAAATGTAAATGTAAATGTAAATGTAGTGCATATGTTCTAACTTGACTCCACTATGTAAAATCAAAGTGAATTAGGTCCAATCAAATTAAATTCATATGTGGGGTCATTGTACCTTATAGACTTGCAGTTTGGATTCCTGGTCTGATTTTTTTTTCTTCACTTTCAGAGATCAACTGGCAAATTAGAGATTTTAAAGGTTAAATATTAACTTCCAGTTCTAAAAGCAAACATAGAAATGCCATTGTGGTGTGCAGTAGTTAGTTCTCTATGTTGTGGCTGCAGCAACTCTGGTTGGAATGCGGGTCTTGGCAAATTCTAAAAAAAAAAAGAAATTTATTATTAATTAAAGTATTTATTTACTTATCTGTTAACTTATTTTGGACAATTTATTAAACCATCCATCCATTATCCTCCACTTTATCCTCTACTAGGGACGCGGTGGGGTTACCCATGCCCATCCAGGGGAGAACATCTCGGGCGCTGGGCAGACACACCCACGACACACACTCTGTATGGCGCAATTTTTGAGAATTGAATTGACGTGATCCATGTTTTTTTTGGACTGTGGGAGAACACCGGAGAACCCAGAGAAAACCGGACATGGGGAGAACATGGGGAGAACATGTAAATTCTACCCAGATTGGGATTCGAACCGGGAATCTCTAGTGCTGAGAGGCGAACATGCTAACCACTAAGCCACCGTGCCACCCCAATTTATTAAACACATTAGAAAACAATGAAATCTGCTGCTGCTGCATTTAATTCCCGAAAAGCAGATAAAACTAAGAGCTTGTTACGGAAGGAGAACTGGAGAAATGTGTTATTGCAGATGCTGTCCACTTGGTGGCAGAAGTCATTGGAATTCAAGTTCAGAAATTTGAGGTTTAGAGATGACACAAGTTTATTTTTATTTATTTTATAATATTTATAATCTGCTGTTTCTTTTGTTACACAGTGCATAGTTCATATCTACATTTTAATGAATATCATTTATTTAATTTTGAACACATTCATAATAAGATGGTGAAACGAAAATGTAATTTATCACCACAAGAGGGCAGCAGTGATACATCTTCAGTTACAGTACTGTTAGTTTCGATGGGACAAATAAGAAGGACACGAGGCTGGACTAAAGGTAATACACATTCTATTTTTAAAAAGGTTCACTACCTGTGATCACAAGTTCACACAACTGAATGCTGAGGAGGCAGAGCGCTAATTAAGAGAGCGCTACCCCCCTCTAACTAAAACCCTTCTTGAAGGTGCCCAACATATTACATGGCCATATAGGCTGAAAACACAATTCTAAAACAAACATCTATCAATTATACTAATAGAGACCGCGCCTAACGAGACAGCCTCCATCCCTACACTCACAAACCCAAAATAACACCCCCCTTGCACCACTGTTGCAGAAACTTTAATACCACCCCCCTTGCAGCACTGTTATAAAAAATTTTCCCAGAAGGTTCTGTTCTCCTGGTCAGTATCTGCTTTAGTCTTTTGGTTCTGTAGTCCCAGCATTCCCTCGTCGGTTCTTGAAGCTCCTTCTATCGTTGTCGTCCTCCTGTTGTCATCCTCTCTCCGTCATCATCATCAGCAGTACCCTCGTCGTCATCACTTTTCTAAAAGCAGAGTTAGCAGCAACCTCTATACCACCCTGAATTGGTCTGTTGACACATCCAGCGAGGCATCCTCTTTTTCCTCCAGGGACTGGTCTCCATTGCCCCGAGGATCAGCATCCTCACCGCAGATCAAGTCAAGTCAAGTAATTTATTTATATAGCGCTTTTTACAACAGTACATTGTCACAAAGCAGCTTTACAGAATGAAAAGCCTTTAAACCCCCAAAGAGCACCGCAGATCCATCCTGATCACCACTTACTCTGTTCCTTGAACTCCACTTCCTAGAGAATCTAGTTCCACACCTACATCCAGCCGCATTTAATCTGAAACACACCGATCATCTAGAGAACAGGTTTAGGACATGGGATCAGGACTGAATTTCTGTATGAATGTCTGTTGGAAACGGGAACTCCAGCAGCTCAAGAATAATGTGCTCTGTTTTAAAGACAAAATAAATCATCCAAACAAGCATGTTTAAGGCCAAACAGGGAACGATGGTTAACCTCAAACGGAATACTTCTGAAATACAAACGGTTCAGCAAAAGCTAAATGTGGTAGGTTAATTAAACCAGTAGGTTGATGTTTAAAAGATTATCACTGTGTAGAAATTAAAGCTGAGTGAAAGAGTGCACCAATAACCAACCTAGTTTACACTTAAGGAATAGTAAAACTGCGAGACCTTAAAACTAAAACTAACAAAACCAAAATCGGCCCATAAAAACACTGTATAAATTAAAAATAAAATTCTTACTGCATGTGGCTACATGCTTAACATTTTTCCCATATATTTTCATTATGAATAATTTTACCTAAATAAATTGGTCAGCTGCCTTATAATATATACATTATACAAACCCCAATAAATAAATAAAACACTAGAGGGTAAATGGATGGGTCACTTTCTGCATTCTTAATAAACTCCTCCAGGGACGGCTTACCATACAAATCTATAAAAAATGCAACAATTACAATGGCTTTGTTCCACAAATAATTATGTAGTATATATGTATGCAATACTGTCTCTGTATATTTGGCACCTGTCCACATAAAATATCTATAATGAAAAATATGACATTCCAAAAGGAAAATGTATTTAGTGAACTGATGCAACTGCGATTAACCAAACATTTTCCCACACTACTTAAAAGAAACTAGTGTGTGTGTGTGTGTGTGTGTGTGTGTGTGTGTGAGACACAGCATTTCTCAAAGTGTTTAGTGTGTCCCACTGGTGAGTGCAGAGGATAAAACAGTAGTATGTTTATGTATAACATAAGTGTTGTCATATTGCCAAGACTATTGTATATATAGAACTACCCTAATATCATGTTTTTTCCAGTCCTGTGTTTAATAATAGTCTTTTTTTATTGTTTTAAGACTCTCATCTCATTACCTTTATTCTCTACTAACGTTGCATGGGGTTCTTTCTGCCCATCACAGGGAGAAAGCCTCAGGCTCTGGGCAGACACACCCAGGACAGAGAGCCAACCCATCGCTGGGCACACACCCACTCACTCATACACGCACACACTCTACACGGGGCAGACTGAAAACCAACTAATTTCACTTCTATTTACTATTTAAGTAAGCATTTAGTCTATTATTTTATATGTCTTCATTATCTTTATTGTATACTGCATGACTTACATGTAATCAGACCTATGGTCAGCACCCGTACTAGTGACTCCGTTGGTTAAAAGGGCAAAACAAAGATCAAAACGTGAAAATCAACCCAGTCAAATTATTTCCAACCAAATAACAATTAGTGGAACCCAGAGAAGCTTTTTCTAAATAATTTCTATAACTTCTAAATTTGCAAATTATGTGGCGAAATACTAAGCTTGACAAACACTAAATTCAGCCACCTGTTAAATCAGACTGTAAATCTGTAGGTGAGGATGGAACGAAGGGAATCAACACCAGGTTCTGCAATTTTAAACCTCATTAAGGACTCCAGAAGACAATCACATACCAAATATTCTGCCATTAAAACTGCATCTAATACAATAACGAAATGTAATTATCATTTTTTCACGAAACTTGTCACCAAGTGAGGTTATAGTTACAGTGCAAAACATGAAAAGACTTTATAGTTTAAGTTTTTATATGCAGTCATCATAGTAATTGTATTTACCTCCTCCATAACCATGTTCAAATACTAATTGAATATTTGCAAAGACAAGACAATGGTGTGTTACTGTCTTTTAGTTTTCTAGCTTTAGACAAGGTAAATGCTGATGATGTCAAGAAAGCTACTACTCCATGTGAGGTGTTAATGATCAAAGGGTGACATTACAATGTGGGCTGTTCTATCTATAGCTTTTGCTAACGCAGCTAGATGTTTAGTGCATTGTGGTTGTCCTAGTACCACAGGATCCAATTTTGAGCTATGAAATTGCAATTTTTTTTTTTTTCTTTCACAACTACTCCCCCCTTTCTGGAAAAGAACAGCATTAACAATGCCTTCTTTTACAGAAACATCTAGGTAAAAGGGTTTTGTGTAATCAGGGGACTGAAGGTTTTCAGTGTGTGCTAAACTTTGTTTAACCTCAGTAAAGCATTGCTCTAATTTTGGGTCCCATTGTTTATGTGGCAAACTACAAATTTCCACATCAACTAACTGCCCTTCACATGCGTTCCCTACCTGCTATCTCCATTACATTTCTGTTGCTTCCAGCCATAAGTCACCACACTTTCTAAAAGTTTCACCATGTCTATATCTACTCTTATCAGTTCTCTTAAGAGCTGGCAAGGATGTCAAACTATAAGTTACGGGGTATATCCTTAAGTAGATCCCATACATCCTCTTTTATGCTAAAAATGGTGTTTTCTGTCTTTCCTTTCAAACCTATTCCGCTATTTCAATCAATATTCACCTCCTTTTACCTTCTAATCTAGCTATTACCCCTACTTCACCCAAACACGGCATCTTACCTGCTGTCAGTTAATGATGGCAATTTAGTCAGTATGCCCTCTTTTATGGCTTCATGGCTGGTAAACCCTTTGCCCAATCTGTATACTAATTGCATGCTATTGACCATTTCTCCCCTACTGTCCAGTGTACATGTATTATTATTAACCAAGTTGCTGTAATATGTTAACTAATTGCTTTCAACAGCTTTACCCCGTCCAACATGGAGTTCAAGTCCACACTTGCAGTACCTTAATTGATATAATTTATCAGTCAAGCTTCTACCTTCTCAGGCGGACTGAAAACTACATCAATGGTAACTTTCAACTGTGTCCTTCTGATAAACTCCTCTATCCCAAATATACTACTCAACTCTAGGTTCTAGCAACCAAATATATTACCATGTGGGGTCGTAGCATGAGTATCAATCACATGGCTCTATATTAGAGCTGAGGATTCATATAATTATATACTTTAATGACTATTCTATACCACTTACCAAAACATCTGATCCAGTATACAAATGTCGTCACATTTGTCTGAATCAGCAGTAATATAGGCCTAATATATTATCTGGGATCCCAACATTAAAATACCTAAAAATAATAAAAAATAAACCTCATTTCTGGTTACATAATTATTGCTGGCATGCACTTCCTCTGACACACATAGCACAAAGTATTAAGTGTGTGGAGGAGAGGTGTCACTCCAAACCCTATAAACCCAACGCTCAATGTAAAATTGTGTCCAGTGTGCTGTGATGACGAATCTGGCTGCTGAACCACTCAAGCACCTGTGTGAGAAATTAAAACATGGCATGACTTCATTTTGAAATTTAAATACGCTCAATACAAAGGCTTTTAATATTTTATGGAAAACAGCAAATTTTAATTTAATTAAAGATGTGCTGCTACAAATGTTATATTAAAGGTGGTATTTTCTAATGTTTGATTATTGGTACAAGAGCTGAACTCAGAGCCATACTTTTGGAAGGAAAGATGATGGTAGTAATGGAAGTAAGATTTGGCCCAGGCACTGCTGCATTAACAAATCACTGTTAAACACCTGTACCATCACCAACATGTGTGTGACAGACAGTAAAAAGAAGGTGGGAGATATTGAAGATGATGTTACAGAACTCTGTTCACAGTGACACTGCAGCTTTAATGTGACCTGTACAATCTAAAGTAATTACTAAACCTGTTTTTTTTTTACAAATGATCTACACATGTGACTGTTATTGTACATGGGTAAAGAGCAGCTGGTGGGGTGAAATTCCAGGGATAAGTTATGGGACATTTATATAAAAAACAAATCTTATCATTAACTGAAAATTCACTAAAACTAATTTTACTTTTAATTTTACTAAAGCACTTAATTTTATAATAATTCACTTAACACTTGTACAAGTCTCACTATTTGGTTTTAGTTGTACAGGTACAGAAGTGTGAACTGCAAACTGAAATTTATATTTTCATTATTATATTATTGTTATATTTACTTTTTCTCACTTATACAAGGTGGATGGCAAAGTAAGAATTACATTGCCCCAAGAAAAACATTTCTATATGTGCATATGACAATGAGCTTTGAGTTCTTGTGATTAAAACATCACGACCTAAGAAATTAGTTTGGACAATTTGGAGAATATAGAAAGTAATGGATTAATTGCACTGTGTTCCCTGAAGCAGTGGCCCAGTGTTAATTAGAAAATCAAATGGTAACAATTGGTGCTTGGATAATTTCTCGACCTGTGGAGGATACATGACTAATTTGGAAGGTGAGTTGGAGGTGTTTCATTAAAACCTTATTGGTTGGGCACAGGCTGTCTACTGGGATATGGCCCAGTGATCTATTGGCGCCATCTACTGGTGTACCCTGTAATGACACCCAACACAGGTAACTGTTAAGGTGAGTGAAGGGCTGCAAGCATTGCATTGACCATATGCTATGTGGGAGGAGCTATACGTGAGGTAGTGGCGGCCATATTAAATCCTTTGTTCCAAATCAACTCTACCATGCTGCCAAAATATTAGCCTTTGGTGTGTGCTACAGTAGTTGTCCTGAAGTAAGTCAGCCATTTTAATTAAGTTAATTTGGGTTGTATAGCACACAAGCAGAACACAAATATTACTTACCAAGCTAAACACTTACTTACCAGCTAAATTACTTACCACAAAGTGAACTGCCCCCCCATTTCTCAAATAAAACATCAAGCACAAAACAGAACTTTACCTTTTGAGCTGATTTCAACCCCCAGCGTGCACACACGTGTTGCTGCTCCACACAAGACAAACACACATACAAGATTCCCTGATATTTGCACCGGAGAAATTTTGAATTTAGCCACAATTTGGAAATTTACCCTGCTAATCAGGCACGATACGGACCCCAGGCATCTCTCTATCGTTCTCGCCAATAACCAGTTATTTTTCCAACCATTGGATCAGTACCCCGTTGGAAAACCTCCCGATTCCTTATTTTATAATTACTGGTCTGAAACCCTGTTTCACGACTCCAGTTATTCCTAAAAAAGCGCCTAGAACCGTCTATCTATAAAACGCTTACTAGCCCGAATGTAGGCATAGGCCTTTCACCTTTACCACACAATCGTACGCCCCTATAAACCAGTTCTATCCCAAAAAAACACTTTATTAACCCAAATGTGTGGCATGGGTCCTCTTGACACACTTTGCCACACTTTTCGCGCGTTCCTCTTAAATATAACTCAAACTACGTTTTTATACTCGAGCATAAACTTCGGTGCCGATATCAGAAATGGTACCAAATAAATCTACCTTCCAGTGTCCATGAAAAATTCTGATTATTGTAACAATTTATAACACTTACGGACCCCGGCATTCACACATACTCATTAAAACTAAATGTTGAATGCAGCTAATTATGCAGTAAGTCTACTTACCTTCGGCGCGCCTATAATGAGTATACATGAAATCAGGAGTCCAGGTCCAGTACCGAAATTATTGTTCTCCTGCCTATTTTCAAAACCATCCTCTGCTACCATTTGTTAGGATCTTTTGATTTTGAAAAAGGCAGAAAGAACGAGCTGATGCAAAATGGTCGCCTCAACTCATTTATTGAGGACAAAGAGAATAATTCATGGACACCTCCAGTAACTCACGCTTCCTCCTCAGCGTTCTGATGCTGTCTCCCTCCGCGTCTGAGTGAAAGAGCCCTCCCTTGTGTTTACCTCGGGGTATATGTGTTACGTCTAGATCCCGCCCCTTAACTGCTTTAAGCCAATCACAAACTACCGCCCTAGGTTTTAATTCAGCCAATCCCAGCCCAGTATTTCCTAGTGGCGGGAAATCCAAGGTCCTTTGTTTGTCTTTCGGCCATATTGGAATTCTCATAATGTATAAGGAATTTAAAATTCCTGACAGTACAGAATAAATTGTTTTAAAGGGAATTATTTAGACACGGTATAAATACGTTCATTATTTGCATTAATAAAAAAAAAATAAGTTAAAAATTAAAAGTTAAAGCTGTAATTAAACAAAAACAGTAGGAGACTGTTGAATATCTGTTCATGTGAATCGACTCTCAGTGAATCAGTAAATCAGAGGAGCATCTCGTCAAATAAATATGAACAGAAGAATTAACAGAGGTTCCAGATCCCCAAAAAGTCTCTTCTCCTTAATCATCTTTAACTCTGTTCACCTGAAAATCTGAAACTGCTCCAAAATATAAAGTGTTGTAGGATTTCAGACATGCAGCAACTCTGCTATGACTGCAGATAGTGACTCCATGATGTTCATGAAGCTCTTTAGCTCAGAACAACGCTGTGTGTCCATCCTGTGTCCTGAAGAGTCTGAGAATTCTTCAAGATTTCACCTGAAAGCATTTTGCCCTGTGCATATGTATAAGCATGGAACATCCCATAGTAACTGTGAATGGATGTATTGAAATTGTTTTAAAAGAAATGTAGTTCAGTACATTTACATTTAGTCATTTAGCAGACGCTTTTATCCAAAGCGACTTACAAATGAGAACATCACAAGTAAGAAGCCATGGAGAAAACCAACTATACTGTAAATTCATCAAACCTGATTGTTATTTGATGCTGCCCCCCCCCCCCCCCACCTTTTTTTTTTTTTTTTTTTTTTTTTTCTTCTTCTACAAGAAGGTTGTACAATAATAAAAAAAATTGTATAATAATAATAATACTGTACAACAAGTACAGTAGTTAAGAAACTACTGAAGACGCATCTCTTTAACAAATACCTGTTGTAGAGAAAAAAAGGGGGGGGGGGGGAGGGGCCGCAGCATCGAATAACAATCAGGTTTGATGAATTTACAGTATAGTTGGTTTCCTCCATGGCTTCTGACTTGTGGTGTTCTCATTTGTAAGTCGCTTTGGATAAAAGCGTCTGCTAAATGTCTAAATGTATGTATTGTTGGATTTGTAAGATTTTAAAAAATGTTTGTCAATAAATTAAAGTTTTATAATAAGCTTTATGGCGGCATGGTGGCTTAGTGGTTAGCACGTTCGCCTCTCAGCGCTAGGGATTCCCGGTTCGAATCTGGGTGGAGTTTCCATGTTGTCCGCGTGGGTTTCCTCCGGGTTCTCTGGTTTCCTCCCACAGTCCAAAAACATGGAGCAAGTCAATTGAGTTCTCCTAATTGCCCCATATAGAGTGTGTGTGTGTGCGACTGAAACGTTCTCCCCTGGATGGGCATGGGGAGCCCCACCGCGACCCTACTAGAGGATAAAGCCGGAGATAATGAATGAATAAGCTTTATTTTATTATATTGTAAGCATTATTATAACAAAAATGATAGATCTCAAATTTACTGATAATAACCTACCTCAATGTTGATAAAATATCCTAAAATATGCAGGTCATTTGTTCAGTTTGAATCCTGTAATATAATTCTAGTGCTCAGAAAATCTCTAAATGTTGCCCCAACTTCTTAGCACTAATAGTTAGATATAAATATTGTTGTCTGCAGTTGATACGAGATTCAGAGATGCTAATTGTAGTCTAAGTCACAGCTGATACTGCCCCAAAGAAAAACACTCAAATGCAATGTATCAATCCATGTTCCTATTTGAAGTAATATCAGAGTGTTTTTTTTAATCATATTTAATCTTATTTTGAATATGTATCATCCGTAGCTCAAGTCACGTCAAACTACCCCAACAAACAGCACTTACCTCAGCAAGAAAAACAGGTTAGAGCTAAACATATTTTTTCATTTATTCATTCATTATCTTCCACTTTCTCCTATATAAGGGTCGCAGTGGGGTTACCTATGCCCATACAGGGGAGAACGTTTCAGGCGCTGGGCAGATACACCCAGGACAGGGCGCCAATCTATCGCTGGGCACACACTCACTCACACACACACTCTATATGGGACATTTTGGAGAACTCAATTGACTTGATCCATGTTTTTGGACTGTGGGAGGAAACTGGAGAACCTGGAGGAAACCCACACAGACAACATGAAAACTCAAACCAGATGGGGATTCAAACCAGGAATCCCTAGTGCTGAGAGGCGAACGTGCTAACCACTAAGCCACCATGCCGCCGATGTAAACATATATTTTTCTAATTATTTATTTAGACTGTTTTTTAAATTGTTTAGTAAATTGCCCAAATAATACACACAATAACATACCCCAACTTGATAACACTTTCTGTAAAGTCCATTAAAGAAAGCTACCACAGTTGGAGCAGGTTAATGAGAGATGTCCCGAAACCTGAAATTATTTTGTTAATTTTAATTCTGTGAGTATACTATCAAACAGTAAACACATCCAAATGCTTATTTCTAATTGTACAAAATAACTTTTCCAATACTGATTAATTAATAAAATTACGTTTTTTTTTTATATGCCGTGAGTCGGATTCAAAACGGGGTTGCTGTAGCCACAACACCGAGTGGTAACCACTATACGATCACGGCACACCACAGTTGCCATTCTAAAAGCTATCATTGAACTCGTAGTAAATTTCTAAGTGCAGGCCAGGAATCCAAACTACAAAATAATCTTATACATGAATCAGAATACTTTGTTAATCTCAGGAGGGCAGTTTTACAGATGCTTCATTTGTCATGTTATATACAGAAGTAGAGTAAGTAGTTGTCTTCATTTCTCTTTGCTCTGCTTATTGAGCAAAAAGAAATAACTCATGCAAGGATTTCCTTGCATGCAAGGATGCATGCAAGGAAATTTGTAAGGTCAACAAGCAGTAAGAAATAATCATCACTGTTGACACATTTGCCAATGCTTAGCTTTCAACTTAATGAAAACACTACTCACCCAACGTGGGGCTCGAACCCACGACTCTGAGATTAAGAGTCTCTTGCTCTACCGACTGAGTTAGTCGCACTGAAGACCCCATATTCAAGCTAGCAAAATGCCTGTCAGTCTTTAAGTTGCAGCTGGTCCAAAAATCGTGACCATGTCTGTATCTATGTTGTCATATATAAAAGTGGTTTTTTTTGGGTTCCAAAATTGTGCTTCTTTAGGAGCATACTCTGGGGCTTTTTATCACCTGTCTTTTCCTTTTCAATGTATTACATCTGATCTGAAACACCTAAATAGAATTTAAAAATAAACTGTTAATAGATTCCAGTAAGCAGGTTAAAACCACAGTGTACAGTCACTAGTCTTATCAAACTTATCAAGTCAAGTCAAGTCAAGTAATTTATTTATATAGCGCTTTTTACAACAGTACATTGTCACAAAGCAGCTTTACAGAATGAAAAGCCTTTAAACCCCCATAGAGCAAGCCGAAGCGACAGTGGCAAGAAAAAACTCCCTTTTATGTTGTTATTTAAGTAAGAAACCTTGGGAGGACCAAGACTCAATGGGGGACTCATCCTCCTTGAGCGGCCGGGCAGCAACAACAGTGAGAACAGCCATGTCCAGATACTAAACAAATGGAAAAACTAACAACTAGAAAACTATATGTGAGTCCATTAGGGGGCGTCCTGCAGGACCGCCTTGTCAGGATCCATACAGTATTCGTAAGCAGAGCCATGGATCTCCAGGAAGCCGGGGGACACCTCAAAAGAAACAGACAAAGGAAGGGAGTTAGAGCTAATAATAAAGCACGGCATTTAATTAATAAGTAATTAATTGACACAGTGCAGCATGTGACTCCAGCATCACTGACTAGAGCAGCATAACTAAAAGAGGCAGATACTGCAGACTCTACATAGTTGAGATGGCGCCCCGGAACAGCATCATTCCAGCGCCACACCCCCCCCCCATTAATGATGAGGTGGGTGAAGAGGTGAAATGCCAGCATACACTGATCAGAGATTACCCCCCCAACACAGCCAAGTCTGAGATCTACATCTTTATCTACAGGGGATTAGTTAAACGCAAGATTAAATAAATGTGTTTTTAATTTATTTTTAAAGATTAATAGTGATTCAGAATCACGAACAGTAACTGGAAGGCTATTCCAAAGTTGAGGAGCCTTGTGGGAGAACGCTCTTCCACCAGCAGTAATTTTATTTATTCTAGGAGCTAAGAGTAAGCCAGCACCTTGAGATCGGAGCTCACGTGTCGGCTGGTACAATTGAATCAGCTCACTCAGATATGTGGAGCCTGGTTATGTAAAATTTTATATGTTATTAATAAAATTTTGTACTCGATACGAAACTTAACTGGTAGCCAGTGCAAGTTTGATAACACAGGAGTTATATGATCAAACTTTCTGGTTTTAGTTAAAACTCTAGCTGCAGCATTCTGCACAAGTTGTAATTTATGTAATGATTTATTAGAACATCCTGTCAGAAGTGAATTACAATAATCTAACCTTGAGGTAATAAAAGCATGAATGAGTTTTTCTGCATCTTGGAGGGAGAGGATGTTTCGTAGCTTCGAAATGTTACGAAGGTGAAAAAATGCAATTCTAGTGATATTGCTAATGTGCTTTGTAAAGGAGAGATCTGAATCAATAATGACACCGAGATTATTTACAGATGAACTGGGTCTAATTAAAGAGTTATCAAGGTTTAACATAGTGTTAGAAGCTTTGTTAATTTTGTCCTTGGGTCCAACTATCAGAAACTCTGTTTTATCAGAATTTAGCAGTAGGAAGTTTTTTGACATCCACATTTTAATATCTTGGATGCAGTCCTCGAGCTTAGTGAATGAACAACCATCATTAGGGTTAGCTGAAACATATAACTGTGTATCATCTGCATCAAACTTATGATAATATTTAATCAGTAATCTATTAAAAATAATATTTCAAAAGTGTTATTTATCAGGGCGGCATGGTGGCTTAGTATTTAGCATGTTCGCCTCTCGGCGCTAGGCATTCCCGGTTCGAATCCCAATCTGGGTGGAGTTACCATATTCTTCCCGTGTCCATGTGGGTTTTCTCCAGTTTCCTCCCACAGTCCAAAATCATGAATCAAGGTCAATTGAATTTTCAAAATTGCCCCATATAGAGTGTGTGAGTGTGTGCCCAGCGATAGATTGGCGCCCTGGCGAGGGTGTATCTGCCTAGCGACCGAGACGTTCTCCTCTGAATGGGGCTTGGTGAAAACCCCCCTGTGACCCTAAAATAGGATCAAGAGGAAGATGATGGATGGATGGAATGATTTTACAAACATTTTTATCGGACTACTGGGTAGCACAGAGTGCATAGGCTTGTTGGACAGTCACTGCCCATTAGAGGTTTGTTTTCTGTCCCTCGACAAATTAATACAGTGTATTACGTTTATTATGTGTATCTGGTGTACAAATCCAGTAAACTACAAACAAAATTAAATTATCATTTATGTCATCTCTTTACCTTGACCATTAGATGTTAGAGCGGACATCGCAAGGTCGGTGGTATGATTCTGGATTACAGCTAAACTGGTATGACAACGTGGTATGCATTGTCAAAATCTAATGAACAAATGGATACAGCAAATAACTTACTTTTCCTTAACAGCTTTAAAATAAAATTTTATAATAAGTATTGTAAACAGAACTGACATTCTTGACTTGGGATTCTTTTTTCCGATGGTTCCATGATGTAATGGTTAGCACGTAGGACTTTGTATCCTGTGATTCAATTTCAAATTTAGGTGGAACCAGTGTTGGCCTGTAAAGTTGTGTTCTGAAATGTCTTTTAATTAAAATAAAGAGTATTATCAATCAATTATCTTCCGCTTTATCCTCTATTAGGGTCATGGGGGGGGGGGTGTACTATAATATTCTTCCACAAAACTGTATTTTAAAGCCACCAGTCATAATTTAGAACAGTATCTTGCTAATTCATTTATCTGTTTGTGTGTTGAAATAGCTTAGCTGGGAGAGTGTTATACTGAAGATCTAAAGGTCCATGGTTTAATCCCAGGCTTCACCAGAGCTTGACAGCATGAAGTGTTTTCTCTATCCAGTTCAAAATTTACACCTACACTGGATGAAGAAAATACATAGACTTTATTGAACATTTTTAAAGGCTGTATAATGAGGATTGTAAACAGAACCGACATTCTTGGCCATGTTTTCTTGATTGGTGGTTCCATGGAGTAATGGTTAGCACAACACAATAAATCAGTTATTTTTTGTGTGTTTAAGTTAAGTATTTGTGTACAAATTAAGTGTTTTATTATTATTAGTGAGTAGTGTATAAGATGCACAATGTGTCAAAATTTGATTGATTTATGACCCTAATTTGACAGGTGGGCGGGACATCTGGTTTATGGAACGTGCTATAGTAGGTGGGACATCCGGTAGGGTTGTCCCTTGGTGGGGGATGTGCCCCTCCTATTTTCACACCCCTCCTCCCAGACTCCATCCATCTCCTACCCCTAATTTATATAAAAATGATATAGCGTGTGGTATAAATAAAATGCTTTGTTTTAAAAGTTTAAAACTCTGAGTCCCTCACTAAAACCTGGTAATCTAAATAATGTGTATTAAAAAGTTTTTTTAAAAAGGATAAGACACTGGTTGGTAATTTAAATTCATTTGTTTTAGTTTGTAATCAGTTTTAAATTGTTTTTTTTTATAAAACAATGCATGGACTAATGCATTAGGTTTTAGTAAAACTTGTTGTATTTTTAAAAATGTTATGTGTTAACATTTAGTAAAACTTGGTGTATTTTTTTAAAAGTGTTAGAAGACAAAGCATGGTCTAATGCATTAGGTTTTAGTACAACATGATGTATTTTTTAAAAAGTGTTATGTGTTAACATTTATTAAAAGTTAAGCTTTTAGTAAAACATGGTGTGTGTGTTTTAAGCTTTTTGTAAAGAGTTATTGTTGAGATTTAACAAAAGTAGCAAAATAAAAAAGCACTAAGATATATGTTATAAGTTGCTTTTAGTTAAAAACTAAAGAGATTCGTTTTTATTTGCTCTAAACAGTGATTATAAAAGCACTTTTGTAAAAGCTATATGTTATGTTTTAAAACCAGAGAGGTTCGTTTTTATTTGCACTAAACTGTGATTATAAAAGCTATTTTGTAAAAGCTATATGTTACAAGTTTTAAAAACTAAAGTGCGCGGGGTTTTTAATTTATTTACGGCTCTGGGAAAGGAATGTGTTTTTTAAAACTGGCGCCACAGCGTCTCACAGGTGTTCTTAAGATAAAACGTATTTATAACTTTATGGTAGGGTATAAAGTATCGATCCTTATCATGTGCGAAATATTTAGGAATACAGAGGGTCGTAAAACACCTGTTTGTCGTAAATACCACGCTGTAAGCAGGACGCACACACACAAATTCATACACACGCGCAAACGACCCCTCCTTTCATCGTTTCTCTGTAAAACACGTATACCTCTAGTCACCGTTTGTTTTTTGAAAAAAGACGAAATGGCTGATGAACGCAGAGAAGCCTCTTTGACCGTAACGCCTTTGAGCGAGCTGTTTGACGAACAGGGTCTGCAGTACGCTCCCCGAAGGAAAAGACGCGTCGTTTTCACAAAGTCGCGCGACAGACTCGCCGATATTAAGGTCAATCTCTTTGATTCAACAACAGATGATTCTTTTAACGCCGCCGCAGAGGATATATTAGTATATATAGTTATATTAACGAGCGTCTATCGCAGATGAGGGCACAGCTTTTTGATGAAGCTACAGACTCTTTAGTTACGAAAGCTGTTAACAGTTGGCGGGTAGAGTTTGAGGACAAAAATTTTAAATAAATATGGGTATATTGTTTAGTTTTCAGAAATTGCGTGTCGCTGTATTAAAACGGCGTGTAAAGACTGAAATAACATACTTATTGTGTAATTGTTTGAACGAACATGTGTGCGGCGCCAGGGCTTTCGATAAAGAGTGCGTTAAACGCTTAGAAGTTTTTAAGAGATTGGTGTGTTATGTTAAAACTAACGCTGACGAATGGTCTCTTAACACAGAGGGGTGTTAACAGCGAAACACAGACGGACGTTCTGTTTAAAGAGCTTTTGAACCTTATGTTAAAAGACGGTTGCGATGTGAAATCTGGTCATTTGTTGTGTTTGTTTGCTTACGTGATAGACGTCTGCGTGATTAAATATTCTAAGGATTCCTGTATCGATGTATGTAAAGTGATTGAAACATTTGTTGATCATTTGTTAAAACATAAATACGATGATTGTGTTTATTTTTTAGACTTTCTTGATGCATGTCCTTAAATAAAAACAAAACAAAACAAATACCATCTGGAGTTCATTATTTTTTAGAAGCTGATCGAGTAACATGTCGGAAAAGTTGGCTGATTCTTATTACACCCCGTCCGATCCTGGATCTTTAGGAGGTAAAAATCGTTTGAAAAGGAGCTTATTGGGGAAAAATGAAGCGAGATTGCCCGACGGTCGTATAGCCGAATGGTTAGCGAGTCAGGACGCTTACACGCTACACAAGCCTATAAGAAGAACTTTCAAGAGAAACAGTGTTATTGTACACGGTATAGACGCCCAGTTCCAAGCGGATCTAGTCGACATGACCGCTTATTCTAAGGAAAATGATGATTATAAATTTATGTTGACGTGTATAGATGTGTTCAGCAAATATGCGTGGGTTCGGACGATCAAAAATAAATCGGGGATCGCTGTGTCGCAAGCCTTCTCTTCCATACTAAATGAAGGCAGAATCCCTCAAAAAATACAAACTGATAAAGGGAAAGAATTTTTCAATAAACATTTTCAGAGAGTAACGGCTGAAAACATCATACATTTTGCTACGGATAGCGAATTAAAGGCCAGTGTTATAGAACGTTTTAATAGAACTTTAAAAACTCGCATGTGGAGGTATCTCACCGCCGTAAATTCTAAAAGGTATGTGGACGTTATTCAAGATATATTATCGAGCTGTAACAATAGTTATCACACAAGTATAAAACGGAGACCCGTTGACGTTTCTAAAGAAAACGAATCAGAGGTGCTTAAAGTTCTTTACGGCAGGTGTTTTAAGAAGAAGACCGATGAACGCGTTTTTAAATACAAAACGGGGGATGTGGTTCGGGTGTCTAAAACCAGAGGACCGTTCGCAAAAGGTTATGAAGAGAATTACACTCACGAGTTTTTCACAGTCTCGGAATGTATTGGAAGAGAGCCGCCCGTTTATAAATTGACAGATTATGACGGGGAAAAGATAGAAGGCAGTTTTTACGAACAAGAATTGCAAAAAATTCAGCTTGCTAAAGATAAATTATTCAAAGTGGAAAAAATTAGATAAAAAGACTCGTGGTAAAAATTCGATAGTATTAGTGAAATGGTTGGGGTGACGCTGGTAACGCTTCAAAGGATACGTATCCTGAAAACAAAATATCCAGATTTAGGACGAAACTGGCAAAACAGATTGATTTGAAAGGTTCGTGGGAAGTAGGGCTTATTGAGATTCAATACCCGCGCACTTGGAAGACTGTTAAAGACGTATGTGTTATTTTTATAGAATCGGAAAATAAACTGGTTCAGGAGCAAATAAACATAGATACGGGTTTTTATAATAACATAAATGCTCTGATTAGCGAGCTCAATAGTCGCGTTTCGCACCGCACATTAAGCTTCGGTTACGACCAAATAAAACACAAAGTTTTTATCAAGATGCTAAATAACATAGATGTTATGTTTAAGGGATCGTTAGCCATAATACTAGGGTTTAAACAGGACGTGTGGCAGTCGTGCTTCGGACCCGAACTAAGAAATTACGCTCCGCACCCCGTGGATTTGAACGGAGGATTTTACGCGCTATATATTTATAGCGATCTAGCGGCTTATCAGCTCGTGGGGCACAGTTTCGTGCCGTTGTTAAGAAGCGTTAATATTTCAGGAGGAAACCACGATCTCATTAATACGCGATTCAGCAAGCCGCATTACTGACATGTTTTTTCTGAATGTAGACTACCGGCCTGTCTGAAAGTGTATCTGTTCTGAGACGAAACTTCTCAGGCGTCTGTGGTTTATAATTGATTAAAAGATGTCCGTAAGGTTTGCTCACAGCGTTATGAAAACACTCCATAAAAAACTTTGTATTGCCCGGATACATCTGTCTCCCCAAAACAGCTATTTGGTTATTATCTCTAGGGTTTTTAAACAATATGAGGTAATTTGTGTTTAAACTAATGGTTCTGCTAGATTTCCCTTGAAAAAACAGATTTTGCATGAGATAAATGATGCTTAAATTACGATGATGCACGTACTGTGTAAAAGCTTTCTGAACCTCCAAGTTATTACCTGCGTCTGTCATAAGATCGTCGATTATTAATAAATTATTTTTTTCACAAGGCAAAAGGCTTTCGTCGTTGAGAGCCGTAGGTATCCCTTGGACAAAATTAATGTTTTTCAATTTCAACATTTCATCATACAGAGGTTGCCAGCAATCGTAAATATATACTATATTCAGCTCGTCGGATCGTTGGATAACTTGTTTCACAAAAAAGGTTTTCCCAGAATTTGAAGGACCGCTTATCACACACGAAAAAGGATGTTGTAATCTCTGATCAAAATATTGAAAGTCATTATAATGTCCGGAGCTTTTAATATCCATAAGGAATCGTTGAAAAATCAGGTAATAGAACTCTTTTGTTGTAAACTACTTTAAAGCGTTTTACCAATGATCTGTTTTTTAGCGTGAGGTTTGATTTATTCCTCACTATACTGTCGGCGCTAGTCAAAATGTGTCTCTCGTTGTCGCGATCCGTCACATAATGCGCTACAAGATCGATTAAAGTGTCTAGCCTAATGAGTCTAGCGTTGCAGGCGTTTAACGTAATGCCTTTAGCTTTCATACACGTTTTGCCCCGAGCAGTAGCGTAACCATAAGTTTTGGGACCTCCAGAACAGAACTCGGTAATGTGATCGCCTGCGTCAAGCTCGTCCGTCAATTCACCGAGGTAGGGCCCCAGAGGGGGCTCCCAGTCGCCTTCACGAGTGACAAAAATCACGCTATCGATGTCGCTGTACAGCAGCCTGTCCCCCAAAGAATCCATCAAATCATACAACTCTAGACGCGCGTGCGCTGTAGTGAACGCCCCTAGAAACACATTTATGTCGCGCGTAGGGGTCCCGTCCCCCTCCCTGTAACGCCATTGAATCAGAGCCGTGGTATCGGACACGAATGAAAAAAATTTAACTTCGTATCCGTCGCCAAACATGTGCTGCGAAAATTGTTCAGGGTCCGTCAGCATTTCGGTCACGGGCAGATTTTCACGCATGGAAAAACGCCCCCATAAACTATTTAATAATAACTTGTTTATGGAACGTTGCGCCGAGTTCAATACGATTTTATCAGGATCGAGTTGTATGCCTTCTTTTTTAAAATAGGATTCTATGTATAAAGCTTTATCAGCATCTGTGAGGACGTGTGAGGGGTATCCGCTGGCCTCTTGCTTG